>RJWT010015219.1:5603-20671 GCA_004365215.1 Cuniculus paca
CCAAAGCGATGTCAGTGTGGGCTGCTCCACACATCAGGGATCAAGCAGCACCAGGTTTGTGTGATCCGTTGTGAGGTGCCTGTTGGAACCACCTTGTCCTCTGATTGTGTGCCTTCTCTGAGTTTGAAAGTAGTTTTACTCTTTGATTAGTAGATGACCTTTACACTGACACTGGTTCGTTTAATAAAAAAAAATCCATTTGCAAAAATGTTAAATATTCAGGAAGAAAGTTTCTAAATAATACCTGTAGAGTAAGCTAGGCTGAAACCTTAATTTTTGAATGTAAAACAGGCAAAATTTGTTGGAAGGTAAGAATGGAGGCTATTCTTTCACAGTAGATTTTAAAATGTCTATTGCGTAAATACAAATTTTGAGGTTTAAAAAATTAAGGTAGTATATTGTAATGTTTTTGTCCTGCTCATATTTATTTAAGGAGCTTTTCAAGCACAGATTATTGCACCATGTGTACTGTAATGGCCCAAAGAAACCCTTCTTATTTCGCAGATCATTGGGGCGGCAAACAGTAATAGACACGTTTCCAGTGTGTGGCTACTCTGCATTGCTGCTAACAGTTAAGACAGTAGTTCATATCCAAAAATGTATACATAAAAATACTTGAGAAGGAAAAAGGATACCTAATATAATTACTTTTTAAAACATAATACTTTTAAACTTCATAATTAAAAAAGTTAGTGTTCTGAGATGTAGGATTCAGATGTGTTGAAATACAAAAATACAGATAAAACTCTGAAAATTACTTTGCTTCTTCCTTTTTAAAATTGTAACAAAAGTAGAAAATGTAGACCTGATTTCTTTCAAAGATATTATGAAGAAATGTGCTTTTTAAAGAATTTGTTAGGTTAATGCATAGCTGCATATTAATGTTGTCACAATTTAAATTCCAAATGAAGGCCTGATGGCTTGATCCATGAACAAACAATTCAGCTGGTAAAAGATAAACAACATTAATAACACTTTTTTCCCTTAAGTAGTGTTTCATATATAAACTATACTTTTTTCTGTGTAGTCTTCATTGAATTAGGTTCAATTTTTTTTTTAATAATATATGTTTGCAGTACAGAATAAATATGTTGTCTGGGGAATTGGTGTATATATGTATCACATCTTCATCCTTTTTACTTCCCATTCTCCCCTCCCTCCTGTGTCCACCTATCCTCACATCGCCTCATTCTTAGATCCTCCTCTCATCTTCATAAATGCATTTCCTTGATTCCTATTATTTTGTCTTTTACTTTGCTCTTTTATTTATACTCCGTGTTTCTCATATAGGAGAAACCACACGTTTGACCTTTTGTGTCTGATTTGTTTCACTTAGCATTAAAATCTTGAGGTGCATTCATTTTCCTACACAATTTTTTAATTTTTGTTGTTGTTTTTGTAGGGATAGAACCTAGGGCTTTCACACTCAGCTACAATCACCAGTCCTGTTTTATATTTTATTTTGAAACAGGGTCTAACTCAGGTCTCTCAAGTTGCCCAGGCTGAGATCGAAGTTGTGACCCTCCTACCTCAGCCTGTCAGAGCACTGAGATTACAGGCATACATCACCACGCCCCCCTTGAAATAGGTATTTAGTTGGGAGCATTTGTCTTCTTCAAACTGTACTGTGTTCACAAGGAAAACATAGGACAAGTTAAGATAATATGTAGCTTTCTGCAAGGGCATAAATGGCTTTTTGAAATTTTGCGTTTTATTATTTTGCTATTCTAAAATATTTCCCTTAAGGAATACTTACATGTAATTCATAAAATATTAGTAAGAATATTTTGGTGCTCACATACTGTTAATTCAGGAGCAGTGTTACCAACAGTTTAGTAGTACTTAGGCATTTTGTTTTATCTGTTACTCATTTAACATTAATAGAGCCTAAGGTTTTATGATATGAGATCTTTGTTCTAGTTTGGTGTGTGCGTAGATTCTCAGGAACTTACTAGTACGCAGGGAGTTTTAATGTTGAGATGGAGGGCATGGTGCTAGGTTATAGAGATAATGTCCGATTCTCATTTGTCCGTGTGTTCATTAAAAAAAAAAAACCTGATCTTTTCTTGATTAAGCAGGAGGATACCATATTTACCCTTTATTGTTGGAATAAACCATTATTTTACTGAGAACCATTAGCTATTTAAAACTTGGTACATAAATTAAAGAGGAGCTAAATGGATTTGTGATTGTTGCCATTAGTAGCATTTTAGATTATACAGGCAATTATTGTGTTCATTATCCTAGAAAAGCCCCTTTGCAGAGCCATTGTGGTTGTCTTAGACATTATACACAAATTTTCCCTTGGAGATTAAAATTTCCAGTAGCGTATTTAATTTTGTTATCACAGTTGCTTCAAATAAAACAAATATTATGACAAGGAGAAGAAAATTTGCTTTACTAATATAGGAAATTACAATAAATGTTGAAAGTTACTTCCTCATGTATTTAATTTACCTTTTCTTATATAGTCATAATTACTTCAAGTGATTATTAATATATTCTATGGATAAAAACATTTTGCAATCATAGCAAAAGCTATCTAGTCTGTTTGGGTATTCAAGAAATTCTTTAAAGAATACATATTCATACCACAACTAAAGTCACAACTTTGTTTGTAGACTCTGTGACTTTGTAAGTTAACTAGTTTTTATTTTAAATAACTTTTAAAAATCCAAATTATCTTTTTTTGTTATTTCATAAAATTTTTGATTAGTAGTACTTGTTCGCAGTACATGTTTACATATCTCGTGGAGTTGGTACGTCATTTAAGACTGTTTCAGAGAAATCAAATCTAAAGATTAATATTAATTGAAAATGGTTTAGTAAGTGTTGAGATATGTTTTTTTCTAGCCACTGTCTCTTACTAAAATTGACCAAAAGGCTGAGATTGCACTCTGTGCTAAACTCAGTTCCAGTGAAACTCCAGGAAGAGCAGTCACAGTTCAGAAAGACACAAGCAGCGCCTCATTGTTGAAAAGTTGAATGTAACTCTGCTAGCACTTGTCATTACTTTCTTTAAATTAAAAGGGAATGGGGGAAGACAGACTTAGCTGGGTTCAAAGCTGTCATATTCACTAGTGAGACAGTTGACCACATCTGTCCTCATCAATTAGAAAGGTATTAATGCCTTGAATCATCCGAATACCGGTGTGCAGTAGGCTGCGTTTAATGTTTCCAATCTATATATGGCATTTTTTCAAAGGAAACTTTGTATTCATTTCTGAGTGGTTTTGTCACAGCTTTTAGTCTCTCATTGCTATGGTGTAGGGGAAAAGTGTGAGGTAGTGGTTATGCATTTTGCAAGACAGTGATTCTTTATTTTATTACAAAAAAAAAAGACCAACTCTGGAAGGCTAGATTAAATCATTCCTTTCACTTTTTAATGGGATTTGGATGAATAGAGTAAAATATGCACTTTGCATTCATTGATAGCATCTTTAGGTTGAGGTAATTGAGTCTTTTTTCCCTGACTGAATGAATAATGACTTCATCTGATCCTCAGTGAGGCCTGAAACTTAGACCGCCTTTGTCACAGCAGAAAGATCTGGGCTTTGAAACATGCTCTACTTCCCTGGCTTAATTTTTCTTCATTTTAATCCAAAAACCTATTTTTCTCAATAATTCAAGCATAAACTATGTAGTGGTGAAGCAGCGGAAATTACACGATATTTGTCCTCCTTGTGCTGCTTTTTAAATGGAGCTGATAAATCAGCGGCTGTGGTCTTGAGCTGCCTCATTCTCAAGGGAAGGCACAGACCCTGCACAGGAAACAACGTGGAGAATTTTCAGAACTCGTTAAGTGTAATTCCTTCCAGACTGTCCATTACCTAGGGAAATGGTAGGTTTAACTCTTCTGCTGCAGGACTTAGAGATAGATAAAGGAGCGCCTGTGTTGGAACTCAGAAATGCTCCTGTGGACTAGTCCTCTACATGATTTGCCTGGTTTGAAGGTGATCAATCTACTACTGTACTAAAAATTAGAGGACAAGGTGTGCTTTGGGAAGAATGCAAAGTTGAGAGTGCACAGTCTTTGAAGAGTTTCTGTTGAAATTGAGCCGCTGTTTGTGTCGCTGTAACAGCAGTGCTGAGAAGAATTCTATAGTTATCTTGCACATATATACTATAGAATTCTTCTTAGCACTGCTGTGCTGCTTTGATCATTTTTTATGCCTAGATCTTGTAACCTGAACAGCTATTTCTAAGATAGCAATGTGGAGTATATTAACTAGTGTTGATTTCTTGCTGCTGTTTTGTTTTGCTTTTGAAATTCTGTATTGTTTCTATCCTTTTTTCTGTTTTGCTTTCTAAAATTTAAAAAAAAGGAAGAATTCTATAGCAAGCCACGTCTATTTATGGTTAGAAGTGAAGAGACATTCCTATAAAACTGATGCTTAGTTTCTGTTTGAAGTATCTTTACTTAGGAGTCTTGTATAGCAGGGACAAGACACAAAGTAGCCAAATGAGACCACATTGCAAATGGACTGGGCTCATTCCTCACATTGGATCTGCATAATGAGGGCAGGAAGGTATCTAAGAATGGGTACCCATGACTTCCAGCCTACCCTGCAGACTCTGCACTGTTCTGTTGAGTTTAAGTTTGGAAGCTCCACCCTGGACAGATGTCAGACATATTGCATCTGGATCTCTGTTAACATCCGGTTGTTTCTGTGGTGATTTGAAAGGCTGTAATGTGTTTACCAACAGTAAAGCTGATGATCAGTGTCACAATGAGATTTAAAGCTAACCTGATAAAAGAAAAAATTTTCTATTATATGATTTTCTTTTGTGTAATGTAGATTACTGCTGTTCATCTTATTTTTCCTACTAGATTAGCTATTTCTTGCAGTTAAAAAAAAAATCTCAGAATCACACATTTTCATAACCTTGGAGGTTAACATCAAATGTAGTGGGCATGTAATTATTTGTTCTAGTTTTCTTACAGCTGCACTTCACTGGATTTTTGACAATTCCTCCCATCCCAAAGACAGATTCTCATGGTTTCATGAGAGTTTCTGGCAAATATAAATCAAAGACATATGTAAAGTATGAGTTCTAGAAAAGGCTAGCTTTCTACTGGCTGATATTATTATAAGTTTTCAAAAGGTAGTATGAAAGAAGTCGGGTTAGTAACTCAGCAATTCTCAAAGTTTCAATTTAAGATGTATAATATCCTACTTATTTTTTATCAAGCTTTTGGCAGTGGTTTGGGGGAAGCATGTTTGTTTGTTTGTACTTATCTTCAAAAGCTATGTCAGACTCACGAGGAATTCAGGCAGCAAAGAGATGTCCAGCCTGCTGTGTATGGTTCAGTGTACTGTTCAGATTAGGAAAGTCAGTGTAGGCCATAGCATTCTGTTCATTGCCAGGCCTATCCCAATGGCCATTTCCCCTCAGCTTGTCATTGTGTAGACCCCCGTATGACCTCCTCTAGCCATCTTGCCCAATAGGTGGTGCCATTTTACAGATGAGGGCAGAGAGATTTAAAGAGTTTAAGGACATTCCCAAAGTCACACAATCTGCAGAGAAACTTGATTCAAATACAGTTGTGTAACAATGACAACATGCACATTGGACTTCCCATGTGACAGGAGCTGTGTGCTGTGTGTGCTTCGTGTCATTTCATCCCCAGAATCCTGTTGGGGAGATACAGCCTTAATCCCTATAGCTATGATAACTGAAGCTCAGTGGGCCTAAGGTTATGCAGCTAGGAGGCAGAGTTGGCATTTGAATCAGCTCATTGTAGATTTCTGGAAATCTCAGTCACTGTGCTGCTTCCTTTCTGCTATCTGGTTCTGTGGCTTCCCAGCAACACCCAGTCACCCTGTATATACCTGATCACCACAAACTATATTGCACTGTGGTCTTTCATTTGTGAAACTAAGCAAAGGGAAGCAGTTTATAGAGATTGCCAGAGCTCACAGTTGGAGTTGCATGCTTCAGAAGAGTCATATTCTCTTCACTTACAGAGTGAGAACTGTTTGGATGCCTAGTTCTCACGATTTCCAAGATCAACCACAACAACAAAGAACTACTACTCATTGACATGATTTTTCTCACATTTTCATCAGTTAGTAAATGATCCACAGAATGAATTTGAGTGTATTGTGTTTTACTAGGAGAATCTGAAGCATGAGATTCATGTGAATTGAAAAAACTATTACAAGTTAACTACCTTCTGTTGCCTCTCTTTTCATTAGAAGTCTTCTCAGAGACTCTTGCAGATGGTGCGCACACACACACACACACACACACACACACACACACACTTCCTTGTTTTGGGAAGCCTCAGTCTGAATAAAGCCCTTAAACAGGGATTTGCAGAGATGCTTGAGAGTGACAGTAGGACCATGGCATAGGACATGCCAAGAGAAACCCACCTTTGGTCACAAAAGAAATTTTTTTAGGTCAGGGCACTGGACAGACCTGTATTAGTCCTTCCGACCTGTCATTTTTTTGTGTCGTCATTGATCATGACATCATTTACCCAGAGGACTTAGCTGAGTGGTTGGGATGTATACTCTGGCCTTACATTTGTCAGCAGACCATTTCTGGGAATGTTCTGGGAATCATGATCTATTTTCAGAGATTGTGCCTAAATCTGCAAGAGGTTTTTCAGGAGAAAAGTAAAGTTAGTATACTTGTATTTCATCATTATAAAGGCTATATTTAAAATCCTTAAGTCATTTTATATCATCATTATTGTATCTTCAAATTCATAATATTAGGGATGTGAATCTAGCGCCATCATATATTAAAGTTACACTGTTTTTTTTTTCCAGGTTGGTTTGCTGGACCTCGAGCTCAATCAGCTGACAAAAGCTCTGTTTCTGGCTTTAGTTGTTCTTTCCATTGTTATGGTAACCTTACAGGGATTTGCAGGTCCGTGGTATCGCAATCTTTTCCGATTCCTTCTTCTGTTTTCCTACATCATTCCCATAAGGTAGGTTTAAGAATTAAAATAAGACCTATATCTGGTTTCGTAGCTTATGATTTTGTTGGAATTTTTCTTTCTCAGTGTGAAAGAAATGATCCAAACCAAGGCTAAAGAGGAAGAGGCACGAAACCTAATGAATCTGAGGAGTCCATCTGTAGAAATGGTGTTTGAAATGTAGTTTTGTTAAAATAACCTAAGGATCTACACTTTTCCTGATATAGATGTGTTGGTAATATAATGTTCAATAATTGAAAATTACTGAATCACAAATCTGAATCTGAGAGAGTAATTTTTATTGGTTACTGAAAAATATTTTATTTCCAGTATTCTTGGATCTGTGTGTCATTCACATTTCAAAATTACCTGTATTTAAAGTAAGATCTGATCTATCTTTCAAGGTATATTGTGTAAGGCAGTTTTTAAACATGAACCATTTTTCAAGATGACATCCTGTATAGAGGTCAGGATATAAAAGTATTAGATGTTTATTTATTGTGAAGACTTAAGATTTATAATGCAAACATTTACAAAGCACTTTTACATATTTATAAATGATTATCTTTAAAAAGATATCCTTAACATGTACACTTGATATTTTTATATGAATAGTTAAATATTAATGAATCACAAATAGCAGTACGAAAATACAGTAGCCATAATTTATAAAACAGCATGGTGTAAAACAGGACAACACTTAAGCTGAGACATGTCTTAATCTATGTATGGGCCTTCCCTAAAGTTTCTCCAAAGGGTGACATTTCTGTCGTTCCCACTCTTCCTAAGTGACCTGATGGCCTGCTAATGGAGTCAGTGTATCGTGCGGGCTCATACGTGATTACCTTGAGTCACTCCAGCTGCTCTCGCTCACTCTTTGCCCAGGAAGGAGCCCGGCTCCTTGTGCAGCACTGTTCCTGTGGAGGTTCCCTGTGTGCAGTGCTGCTTACAGAGAAGATAAGCACATGTTGCCAGCTGTCATGATTGTTCCTAGAGTCACATTTGGGCTTCCTTACTTCCTAATGCTGACCTCTGAGCCTCCCATTTCACTCCAGCTTACAGGCCTTACCTAAAGTGACCCAGCATGTCTTCTCCCTGCCTTCCCAGATGAGAGAAAAAAACTAAAGAATTTCAAGATCATAGGTTAACAATGGTTAATACATTGCATATTGTTATCTTCAAAGTAGTTGCTAACATTATAAGAGGCATGAAAAATTGATCAAACAATATAAGCACCAACTGTTCTTTTCAATGAGCTAATAGAGATTTGTAGTGTAATTATCTTAGCTATCTTGTATGTGTGTATATATTTTTTTTTTCTTTTCCTTTCTTTTCTTCTTTCCCCATCCCAGTTGTTCTTTCCTTTTGAGCAGTTTCTTCCCCCTTCACAATATCTATTGTACACTTTGGATCTTATTTACTCTCAGTTTCTTACCCTAGGGAGGCAATATGATGTTTTACACATACAAGTCTTATTTCACTTATGAGTACTGTCTCAAATTGCATCCATTTACCTATAAAAGCCTCAAGTTTATCCTTATGACTGAGTAGTACTCCTTTGTATAAAAATATCACATCTTTTTTATCTATTCCTCAGTGGATGGGCATTTGGATTGTTTCCAAGATTTAGCTATTATAAATTGTGCTTCTATAAACATGGGTACACACGTATCGCTGTGGTATATTTTTAATTCTTCTGGAAAAATACCCACAAGGGGAATAACTGGATCAAATGGGACCTCTAATCCTAGTTTTTTGAGGAATCTCCACACTGATTTCCACAGTGGTTGTGCCAGTCTACACTCCCACTAACAGTGGAGAAGGGTTCGTTTTTCCCCACATCCCCTCCAGCATTTGTTACTGATTTCTTGATGATAGTCCATTTCTGGGGTGAGATGGAATCTCAGTGTTATTTTAATTGGTCATTTCTCAAATGACCAGTGATGTTGAACATTTTTTCATATGTTTATTTGTCATTTGTATTTCTTCATATAAGAAGTGCACATTCATCTCTGATGCCCATTTTTGGGTTCAGTCTTTGAGTTTGGGAAGCCTGGTTTTTTCAATATTTTACATTTTCTAGGTAGAAGTCCTTTGTCTGAGGGACAACTGGCTAAATTTTTTTCCCACTCTGGGTTGTCTTTTCACTTTGTTGACAATTTCTTCTTTTGTGCAAAAATTTTTTAATAAACTGATATCTCATTTGTTGATTTGTTGTTGTATTTCCCGTGTGGTCAGGGTTTTGTTCATGAAGTCTCTGCCTACACCTATGTCTTCAAGATGTCTACCTGTTTTCTCTTCCAGTAGATTTGGTGTTTCCTTTTTAATGTTTAGATCTTTGACCCATGTTTACTGTAGTGTCTCAGTGCTCTTGCACCTGCAGTTGGTCCTATTTTGTCAGTCAGAGTTTACCTAAACATCCTATTTGGAAAGTCTTGTAGTTCTGAGCAGAAGGTCTACATCAGACTGACCCATCAGCCTTTGAGTTCTTTGTGGATCTTTGTCTTCCCTGTTGACTCTTTCTCTGTTCTGCTGACCTCCAGGAGGAGAGTGACCTAGTTTGGCACATCAGCTTCATACTGTCATGCCAGAGCCAGGTGGCATGGTATATAGGAGGGGTTCCTGAAGTGCTTATTAACTAGACCTGACCTTCTTTAGAAAACTGAGCTTGTACATATCATGATAGTTGTCATCCAAGCACACACGTACTGAATGCCATCAATGGGCTTTGGACAGTCATCTTTGTCTCCAAAAGATCCACTGGATAAGTGGCCTTAAAGTGTTTGTGTAAAGGCATAAACTGCTTTTTTCAACAGCCAAGCCAGAATTTACTTACTCAGATATGATTATTGGACCAGTTCCCCATTTGAACACATTCAACCTGAGTACACATGTCTGACCTCAGTCTCAAACCCCTGCAACATTTCATCTTGTTCCACCAACTTCTTCCATCAGATTTCACTCTCCCAGGTGCCTCCTTCTCTCTGTTCCCACATGTACAGCCCTGATCTCCACTTTCACATTGCCCACTGGCATTGAAGAATGTAGGAAGATACCCGTTTACTTAGGTGATGAAGTCTCCTGCTCTTCCATTTCTCCCTGGTGAAAATGCCTGTTTCATGCTAACCATGCTCCCGTGATCTGCACTGAGGCCAACGGGGCTGTAGCTGTACTTGCTTATAGGAGCTCCTCCATGGCTGAAGTGGATGTTCAGCCTGAGAACCTCTGCCAAAGGTGGTAGGTTAATTAACTGTATTCCAGTTTCCAAAGTACATTGCTGTACATTTTAGAGGTATAACCTTTTGAGTTATATTACAGTATTAACTCACTTTTATTAGAGTTTAGTGCTAAAGTGTACTGAGGATTCTTCTATAAATTACTTCCAGAACTGCACAGCACTTTATTGTTGTTACTATTTGCATTGTGGTTTGATATATGGTAAGTTTTATAAATGTATGTTTATTTATTTATTTTTTTTGTAGCACCAGGGATTGAGCTCACAACCTCACGCTTGCCAGGCAGGCACTTAGGCCACTGAGCTAGATCCTTGGCCCTTGTCTTTTTGAGACAGGGTCTCACTATGCGTTCAGGCTGGCCTTGAGCTCACTTTGTAGCCCAGGCTGATCTCGAACTCACAATGATCCTCCTGTCTCAGCCTCCCGAGTGCTGGGATTACAGGTGTGAGCCACCACACCCAGCTTATAAATGTATGTTTAAAAATACATAGGAAGGACCTTGTTAGTTGTCATTGTTGATACCACCTATATGTTTCTTCTCTTTTTTTTAAGAAAACCTTTTAATTGCTAACAGTATAAAATCTGTCCCCATGGTAATGTGCTTATTCATTTCATTTTGTAATTTGTCGATTTTAGCTTTACATATTTGTAGGCTATATTATTAGGTGTTTACAGGTTAGAAATGCTTTTGTCTTTCCGGTGAATGAAAATCTCTCCTGTGTAAGTACCACGTGCTAACCGACTGTGCTAACCACTGGAACTCTGAAAAATCTCTCCTAAACCACAGGTAGCTCAGCAGATTTATTTATTTGGTTTTTGTTTTTTTTAATGTCATATCACAATTTTTATTTTATATTTATTGTGATTAATGATTTATTTGCATCTTTCTTTTAATTTTTAAGTTTCATTTTTACCTATTACCTTAAAAGTATTGCTTTTTCTGTTCTTGTGGTTTCTCTAGAAACCCTTGGGCCCTAAGCTTTTAAAAGGCATTATACCAGTAGCAAAGAGTGCTTGTACTTGGTCATCCTGTATTTCCCTGACACAGTCATCTTTCAAGGAGGAAGATGGGCTGTGAACAATGTGGACATCATTTATAGAGGAATGCCCTTTGTGATGTTTGAGATAAAACATGGAAATAAAATTACCATTAATCACAGCCCATTCTACTGTATTTTATTTGTATATAAAATAATAAGAAGCAACACATATAACATATGGTAAATATCGCGGTCAGTAAATAGCAGCTCTTGTGCCAGGCATTGGTGATTCACATGAATATCGAGACAAATACAGTACCCTTTCCTTTTTTTCTCGTTGGAGATAGACATAAAGCATTCATATAGTCACAAGTGTTATTATTAAAGTAAAGTAGGACATTGGATGTGAGAGAACCTCTTGGGGCTCAGGAAAGAGGAGGCTTCTCAGGCTTGGCGATCATGCAACTGTAAACTGTGTACTGAGGCCACCAGGAAAGGAAAGGAGGGCAGCTCTGGGCAGAGGAAGAGAGTACCCAAAATAGTAATTGACTGGCTGTTCAGTGGCACCTGGCACCACACCTACTTCTCTATCCCTTCCACACGGTGGCCTACACAGGACCATGTCTGTTCAGAGAGCATCATCTTTCTCATCTTTGATTAGGAATCTCTAAATTTCCCTTCTTTGCTTTCATTAATTTTATTGTTTTTTTTATTTGACTGTTTTTTTTATTTGACTGGGGATCTGGAATGTGCTATGTTACTTTTAAGGCTTCAGAGTGAGAGGCTATTAGGAACTTTATTCTTTTTTTTCTATTTATACCTTTTTAAAAAATCTCTCTAATCATTTGTTTCTTTAGTAATATAACACTTTTATAAAGAGACTTGACTTTTTTCTCCTGTATCCAAATAACAAGGAAAATCATTATAGTTAGGAAAGTTAGTATATTTGTAAAGCATTGTTGAACTAAATTTCCACTGTTTTCATATTTGGCTGATCATATAGTAAAAGTAGAAAATAATTAATAACAAGAGAAGAAAATATTGTCTATAATTTATCTCTAGCTAAATTCTGTGAAAGCTTTCAGTTATTTTTATAGACTCGAGAATATGCACATATGTAGATATGTGCAACCCTTTTTTAGTTTGTATATCCTTTTAAAATACATGTTTGCAAAATGAGGAAGATGCCAAGGTTTCCTAAAGCCTATCTTGCTCTAGTTTTTCAGTGAGCAATTCTATATTTAACATGTTCAGTCAAGCATGCAGAGGCTTACTAGATAGAATTATAACTGCATCTCTGTTTAACTCCAAAATATCTCACGCCTACTCAAGATAATACTTTACATTGTTTTTCACAATAAGAGAATGCAGCTGTACGGATTTAGCTGAAGGAATAAGAACTATAAAATGTGAAAAATATGGGATACTGACTTAGGGAATTAAGGCTTACATTTGATTGAAGTAACTTTGTTTTCCTTTTGCCAGGTCTCCATAAAATATGGGTAATAATACATTTTAGTGTTTGCTAAATGTATTTTTGGATTTAATAAAAGAGATATATAGATACAGATATGAATATATATATATATATATATATATATATATATATATATTTGTTTTGCAGGTTTGGAAAGTAAAGTACTTTCCCTATACTGTCCTACCATTCTTAGAAGACTTTTCAGACTTTCAAAATTTAGGCTATTTTTAAAAACTCCTCTGTGCAAAATAAAATAATTTTGAGTTATTTGGTATACTTTATATTGTCTTTCAAAGGAAAAAAATTTGATTTAACTTTTATTTTTGTAATTCTAACATGAATATTTTTCCTAAATCCTGTGCATCTCTCACAACAAAGAGCAAGCTATTAGAATTCTTTATAATATATCTAAAGTTCCCTCAGGTTAGAGAGCTTGCAGTTACTTTTCTTTATAGTTATTATTGCTACTTTTGCCCATATGCTTTGAAGTGCTGTGTATAACATTCTAGTTGATAATCTAAAAATTGTCTTACTGGTGTTGGTTAAAAAAATTTTTTTCCCATATGAGGTATGTGTGACAAAATACTATTTGGTAGAGTGATAGTTGTGTCTCTTCTGAGAAACACTTAAGAGCCTGTTGTAGATACAGTGTCTTTGCTTAAACCCCTAAAGTTCTAGGAGTCCATGTATGGGTTTGGAGACAGTATTTTCCTTCCATTTCTCTTAGTCAAGGAGTCAAATTTGTGGTGGTGATGGAGGATAATGGAGGTTGCTAGTGAAATGCTCAGAGTGAATGTCCTGAAAGACACCAAGTGTCTACTCGTAGCCCTGTTCATTCAGCACACTAAAGAATGTACTACTAGCAGAAACTCCCAAGACTCAGCGATGCTGGGACCGGGAGGAGCCGATCAAAGATCCAACTAGCCAGGCTTCCTGGTAAGCCGTGCAGATCGTGCAGGACCCAGGAAGACAGGGAAAAGCCAGAAACTCTCGAGAGTCAGCCATGCTGGGACCTGGAGGAGCCGATCAAGGATCCAACTAGCCAGCCTTTCTGGTAAGCCACACAGATTGTGCGGAACCCAGGAAGACAAGGAAAAGCCAGAAACTCCCGAGAATCCGCCATGCTGGGACTGGGAGGAGCCAATCAAGGATCTAACTAGCCAGCCTTTCTGATAAGCTGCGCAGACTGTGTGGGATCCAGGAAGAGAAAGAAGTCAGTGTCTCCTGTAAGCCTACCAGCATGCAGACTGAAAATCACCAAACCCTCTCACCCCATAAGCTACCAGCTGGTTTGGAGGTCAACCTGAGCAATTGAGGTACAAAAAGCACCTGAAGGATTGTATTGTTAGGTTGAATTTACAGGCATGGGGTTGACAGTCTGAGCATGTAAAGGAAGGATAACGGTATGCAATAGGGTAAATGTGGAGGTTTTTTGTTTTTTTTTTCTGTCTCGTTTTTAAAGTCTAATAATGTTGTCACTGTTTTGTTTTATTCTTATTAATTTTTTTTCTTTACTCAATATTCTATTTTGATTGGTTTTATTCTGTTTTGTTGTGGTCTGATTTTGCTATAACTGATGGAATGGAAAACTACTGTGAAGATAACATACACTGTAGTAGCCATTGTTCTTTTCCCATTACCCTGCTTCGATACTCTGTACCAATTTCACTGCTGTGTTTTGACTGAATTTATTCTGTTTTGTTTTGTTTTGTTGGGTTTTACTATCTTTAAAATTAAAAAAAAAATTAAAAAAAAAAAGACTGTACTACTAAAAATGCCAGGTAGCAGAGTCACATGATAATTTATTCTAGAACTTTTCTGAAGTTTTATTGAAGAAAAATTCTTAGGAGCCTCATCAAATTATTTTTTAGATCTGGTACTCTTTTTGAGCTATTTTATGGGATTTTGTTAATGTATTTAACATCTTCTACCTCATTTTCCAGGTTAGAATGCTTAGTGAAGAATGCCTTTAGTTTTCTTAGACTTAGATAGGTTGTTCAGGCATTGGTTTTTGGGCAGATTTGCAAATTGAAACCCAGATTGTGAAAGAAATCCAAACTGGGAGGATCAGTCACTATTTGGAAGGTATTCACTAGAGGGAACCCCAGGCACATGGCTGGACAATATTTTGCTGAAGAGATTATACCCATTAATCAAGGTTCATTCAAACACCTTGGCAGAAGCCAGACATCAAGATGAACTCATCCAGGAAAGATGTGTAGAGGAGCCTATTGTCTAGTGGTCCCCCAAGACATACACTGGAGAACCTTAGTTGTTGAGAATGTATCAGCAAAACCCCTGCTAGCTTAGACCCAGAGGAACAGACACAGGTTGAAATGAGAAGCCTATCAGATTTCCAAAATTCTATAGGCAGGAAACAGCCTGATAGAGCTACTTAGCTACAAATGTACCCTCTTCAAGAAAAGTAACACGTGTCCCTAGGC
>RJWT010015220.1:7751-20680 GCA_004365215.1 Cuniculus paca
CTTCAGACGGCGCTCAGTGCACGAGGTTCCTGGGAGTCTGCTGCGGTGTGCACCGGTGGTCTTCAGAGCTGCTTTGGTGTCTCTCTCTGCTTGGGTTGGACAGTTCTTTCATGGTAAAATTCCTTTGTTTTCATGAAACACAAGCCTGTTTTTTTGTTTGTTTTTGGTTTTGTTTTTTTTATGTGCATAGAATGGACCCGTGCATGTTTTTGATCTCTCAAATCAGAAGATCAATATTTTAAAAAATCGCCAGGAGTTGTGTTAAAGACCTGGTACTTTAGAATAGTGCTCATCTATTCTCATGGTGTACAAAACATGTCAGTGAGATAGGGCAGGAGATGGAGGGCATGGATGGCCTACTTCCTCCATTTGCAAAGGAGCCAATCTCAGAAGCACAAGAAAAGGACGCACACCTTATTGTATAGATAACAATGGTTTGTTATTGTCTGTCTTTTTTTTTTTTTGTATCTGAGTTAATGGATAGAGGGACGCATGTGTCAGGTTACTTTCACTGAATTTTCATTTAAAAATAGACAAAAATAACCTGCATATAGAATAACGAAGAGTAGTGGAGGCCACAAAATATTATGGCTGCTGTGGTTTATTATTCTATAACAGATAGGAATGGACTGTGGACATCTGAAGTGATTATTTACATTTCAGGAATGGCGACTCGTCTGATTCCCCTGATGTTCTATTCACTATTTATTGTTTCCCTTCTATGCAGCCCTTACCCAAAACATCTCTTTACTTACCAGGGTTTGACCTCTTGAGTACCATGAGTAAAATCATTGACAGGCCCAGTATTCCTTAGCAGTAGGTATACGATGAAATTTAACACTATCCACATTCCTCTTGATTTTACCCATTTTATTTTCTTACTATGGTTCTTCTTGTTAGAAATTCCTTAGTGCTTAATAAGAAATTTGGAAGCCACTTCCCAGTGGCCTTTGAAAAAGGTACTTCCTTCCAGAATACTCCAGGGGGCAGTGTTTCCTAACAGCCAGTGACTGCAGGATGGCGCAGCCTTGAGAAATTGACAGCTGCGTGGAAAATGAGAAAATCTTCCCCTGACTTCTGAAGCCAGCTTGCAGCTGGTGACTTGCTCATCCAGAAGACCTCGTGGCACAAAGAGTGTGAGCCATGCGCACAGTTTGGAAAATCACAGCGGGAAGCACATTGACTTCCCAGGGCTTCCTAGCCGTGTCTTGTTTTTTACTAAGAAAGAATTCTGAATTGGAAAGGAATTATTTTTCAGAGTGAGAACAACTGGGTATGGATATACTTGTAGTCAGAACACTGCTCCTACTGATGTTCAAGTGGCCTCAGTAGCAATGTAAAGGTTTCTCTCTCTCTATGTTGGATTCTATACTTTGGGATAGTTTAGGTGGAAGATACGGTTAGAAATAAGTCTGAGAATTATCTGAGATTTTTCGACAAATTTCAGGGCCTCTCATCAGATCCTCTGAAAACAAGTAAGTGAACATTTATTCCAGTTAAATGGTTAAATGGGCACATTATGGTATTTTTCACATTTTCCGTGATTTGAGATCAGACTTATGGTGTTTACTTTCTGGTTAGATCTTGAACATGAGCAACTTCACATCAGAGTATTTTATAGGAAAGTGATGACTTAAAAATAAACTTTATTTTTTTGGGTTCCAGTAAAGAAAAAAAAAAGGAAATTAAAATAAACAAATTTATAGTATTATTTATTTGGTTGCTTTGGGGAAAATTGGTAGCTTACCTTCTAATCCCCAACTTGATTTATTCACTGTGAAAATTTAAAAATTATTCCCAAGTTAGCTAAAAGACCCGCTTAGGTAGTATAGTCTTTCAGTGAGACAGGAACTTATTTTGAATAGATTTTCTGTGTCTTACCAGAATCTCCTTAGGTAATACTAAAGTGCTTTTAAAGACTACCTACTCATTTTCTAATAACCTTTTTGGTTTTTAATGTCCAGCAGCGCAGCAGTGAATTTTATTAATATTTTGTTTTGTCTTTTAGTTGAATAAGTGGGAACCTGGAAACGAGTAAAGTAGTTGATTGCTTATTTTCAGACTATTTCAAAAACTTTCTTCTAACTCCTCTCCCCCAAAGGCATCCTATGTTATGTTGTTAGGTAAACTTTGTACGCTAAGACGTCCAGGTGTGTAGCTTATGTATGTGTGTATATATTATATAAATATAGATGTATATATAAATATTAATTATGTTCAGTCTGGAGTCTGGCACAACTCCATTATGTGGGTTAGAGAGTAAAATATTATGGGTGATAAAGTACTGAATGAAACATAATATTTATTTATGAAAGCGTGTAGATTCTTAAGTAGGGAGTGCAGTGCTGTGAACACTGCGTATGAGGAGGCAGGCCTTGGAGCTGCTCGGAAGTCAGGAGTGACTTTCGTCTTTCTCTCTTTTTAATTTCTCAAACAGAAGCTTCTTAGAAAACATGCTGAGATTTTATTTACAGGGAGTTCTCTGACGCATTTCCATCGGTGTGTAGTCAAGTATAGCAAGTGCTTACTAATGACTGGATTTCATGTTCCAGAGTCATGCATATTCATTAGGGGTTTATGTCATTGGTGTGTTCTGGCTCTTTGTTTGTTGGTGGACAGGCACAGAGAGGAGGACAGCTTTTTAAACTTGAACATGTTCAGTAGTTGCACCCTCTCAGAAAACTCAGTCCCGCAGCAGTGGAAATGAAAGGAACAACATCAAAAATGATGTAATTTAGCAATTATAATCTCTCTTGTAAAACAGAACGAACAAAAAAATGATATATTTTTTGGAGAAAAGCTGACAATATATAGTGAGTCTGTTGTTTGTCTCAAAAGAAGAGTCATTTGTGTTCTTTTGGGGAACCAGTGCCTTACAGAATTTGTATATACTGTAATTATTCAGGACTAGGGAACAAACAATTGTATTGTATTTGTTACAAATTGTATATGGCTTTGTTTTAACATTCCCCTAAATAAAATGGTTTCATTCTCCCCATAGAGAAAACATGACTGTCAGCTTATGTTTGTGCCTATTCTTTTTGTCTTTGAAAACCTCACATTGTAGCTAGTGGGAGGCAGCCGTGGAACAGCGGATGCAGGTAAGTGTGTGTGTGTGTGCGCGCGCGCACGTGCGTGCTGGCAGGAGGGCAGGGGAAATAATGGTCTGCCCACTTCTGTTTTCTGTGGAATTAGGAGGCACGGTCATCTGACGAGATAAGGGGGAAGACAGGCCAGTCAGTAGTTTCAGCGGCGTGCAGAAGGCTTAGAAGTACACTGCAGATACATAGTTTTAAGCTCTCTAGGCAAACAGCCGACTGGTGTGGGGCGGTGCTGCAGGCCAGTTGAAAACTGGCCGCTATTGGGCCTGGAGCCCGGAGCCCATGTGTGACTCCAGGCTCCATCCCACGGTTCTGTGCCCCCAGGTATGTTCTGAGCTCTCGGAGACTGTCAGTTACCTTTGAAGATTAGAATGTTAATATCTGACACTCAGAGTTGTTCTGAAGATGAAATAACCCAACTATTACTGTTCACAACTCTTACAAATTTACAGTGCCCTTTTCTACGAGGCTCGTGATGTTACTTTCTCCCAGTGACCCAGATACAGGCATAATGACTGGACTGACTTAAGGCTGGGATTTCTCAGTCATAGGCGGCAATACATTGTGGAAAATAGGAATTATATCAAACAGCTATGTGGTATGGTTATAGGAGTGGGGCAGGAATTGAAGCGAGGAGGCAGCTACCAGACTGAAAGAAATGAAGTCAAAGGCTGGGGTCCTGAGGAGTTCACGTGGTGCCTTAGCAGCTGCTGAATGAGGTGGCGAGGTCAGAATCTTGACTGAGGACCGATCAAGGGAGCGGGTGCATTTAAATGAGGACAAGATCACTGGTGAGAACAGAGGGTGCTAAAGGCCAGGCTTTGGGCTTTGTCTCTGGATGTGGCGTGCCCTGGAACAATGACAGGCCTGGGGGAGACTAGATGGGTTCTGCAAGGGGCCACAGGAGAACGGGAGGCAGGGAGTGGAGAGAAGGGATGCGGGCTTAGCATCGTGGTGCGTGGGGAGTGGGGATTATGCAGAGTGATGAGGATTTCAGAGCCGCCGCAGGCACAAGAAATGCCCTGTCCCTCTCCCAGCTGCACGGTACCCGGGGTTTGTAAGGATGACGCTACTGCTGCTGCCTCAGAAACATCCTAAGGTACAGAAAACTGCATGAGTGGAAGGAAAGTATTAGGGCTGTTTTCGCAGGGACTGTGAAATCCAGAGGGCAAGTGGGTGGTTTGGTTTTGCGAGGCCCCACTGGAGATTGGGGAACCCCAGAATTGTTTGAGTGTGGGGAGCACAGAAGGGTTCACATCGTGGACACCCCCGAGGGGCTGAAGCACTTGCGTGTGATCGGCCACATGAGCCAAGAGAATGCATTTCACTGTTGGGTTCAGATGGAACTAGGCCAGAGCCCATTTGCTTTCCGTTTCGGAAGTGTCATGTCTCTGAACTCTCATCTTCCCATCTGTAAAGTGGGACAAAAATACCCATCCCCACCCCACAGGACTCCCAGGAAGAGCGGACGAGATAACTCCGGGAAGTGTGAGGGCCCCACCGCAGGCACATGGTAGGTGCTCGTAAATGTGGTTGGTTCTTTCTGGAGTTGGGTGGTCGCCTGGATGTAAACGAGCAGCATTGAAGCATGCAGACAGGCTGGTGGGACACCTAATCCTTGCTTCTGTGTTGTGGTTCAAGCCACACTTCCGGCAGCACTCAAGAGTAGACAGCCAGCCAATCCCGGCTGGGGAGAACAGGCGCAGGCTTGGTCATCCCATCTGTCATGGCAGGGTGTGGCGCCCATGCTCCCACAGGGAAGCCACTTCTCACAACTCTCCAGGGGCTGGACTTGGAGATGGCTCCTCCTCCGGGCCTTCCTGACCTCCCTCTGAGGACATTCGAATGTTCTGCTAGGCCTGGTGGCCTCAGCAGGTATCCCAACCTGTCACTGAAGCCCCACATGACAGGCCGCTGGACCAGCCCCAGGTCAAATCTGTTACCCTATGTGTGTTGTGAAGTAAAGATGTTGTTTGCTTTTTAATCAACTTTTCACCCTTTCAGCCACAGGCCTTCCACTGATTCTGGCCACGTCCCAGTTGACGTATTTGCGTTACTGCCATCACCCTGAAGGAACACTGGAGTTTGTGACCCAAGCCCTGAATCTGTTTTAAGGCACTGTCGGGCAGCCCCAGGCGGGGACCTTTACTTAGCACTGGTGCAGTTGCTTACAAGCCAGCCAGCTTGAGGGGGACAGAGGTGGTGGCGGTGGCAGTCCCCCTGAGGACACAACATGGGAGGGAGCTCCCTCACCTAGCTTGCAGCCGCCTGGCTTAGCTGCTGTTTTCCCACCTTCCCCTGGCTCACCGCAAAGGAGCGAGGGGTCCTGTCCCGCACCGAGCACGTCTGCTGTGGGCTCCGTGGCTCTGGGCTGGGTCCTGGGTCTCACCCAGGATTTTCTGCCTGATAGAGCAGGTGTTTGCAAACTTCATATAAAATTGGACCTCGGAGGGTGGGACCCCATGCCGTTTCCAAGCCTCAGGAAAATGTCAGTGCAGATGTTCCGAGATGCAGGTGCTCACTCTTCCCTGCTCACTAGTGCCACTCAGACCTTTTCAATCTTGATGCTTCATCTGTATCCAAACCATTAAACCTGAATCTCTGGATTTTACCTCAGGCGTAAGCTTTATTTTTATTTTGGGTGCTGCTGGGGCTTGAACCCAGGGCCTCATGCATGCTAGGCAAGCGCTCTACCACTGCGTGGGTTTTTAAATCTCACGTGATCTCATGCAGCAGTGTTGGAGAAACACCTGAGGGAAGTACGACCGCCCTGTGCAGAACTCAGAGGCCTTCTGTCCTACTGAAGAAACACGTACCAACTCCTACCACAAAGGATGACTTCGTTCAGAAGAAACAAGGGAGGCAATACTCTCTATTGCTTATAAATATAATTTATTACCTGTTTAAAAATTCTTTCTTACATTTTGTACATGTTGGCTGACAGAATAAATGCAGGCAATTTACAAACCAAGGGGACTGCAGGAAAAAGTTGGGAGAGGCAGCTAGGGAGAGAAAAGAGGCACACCCAGAGCTGGTGCCCCTCACTTTCGCCACACAGCAAGGCGACGGACTGATGGGTGCCTGGAGCGCACACCACCTCCGCCAGGGAGTTTTAGAAAAGGAATTGCATAGAAGATACAGCAAGAGGAAACTCCACAACAAAAGAAGTGTTCTGAATGGGAGAAGCTAAGGTGTTGGTGGTCTGCTTAAATGAGAAAAATGACAAAGCACAAAACCTCAACCTGACATTTCTGCAGTTGAACTGTTCCGAAGAAGACAGTGCTGACCCAGCCTTTGCAATACAGACTGCTGCAGATTTTTCTCAAACAATGGTTGTCTTCCTTAGAACAAAGTGGGAGGTGACCAACTTGCTACAGCTCAACATTAAAGCACAACACATACAACAACTGTGACATCCAGTACACACACAGTGATGGCAGTCCCTGCAGCTGGGCTAAGCATTCAGGAGGGCGAGGGCATCACTACCAATAGAAGCATGAGTCTAGGAGAGGAGCAAGTTCTAATTGCAGTCCTGTTTCTTTCCCAAGGCATAGAGAGTATAAAAGGGCAAAGGCATTTTCCACTGGTTATAGATTTGTGTTTTTTTTAATGCTGTCTTTAAAAAGGTTTAACATCTAGGATATAGCTTGAGCCAGGAGTCTTTGATGTTGCCTCCCCATAGTGCTGAGGATCGGAGACCAAGAGCTAATCACCAAGTGTTTAGGGTGCTGATCAGTGAAACCTGCATACGGTGCACGTTCCAAACTGCAACCCAGTTCTTGCAGCCCTGGTCCATCTCGTCAGGTTCCCAGCAGGTCTGACAGTGCCTGCTTCAGAAGACGTTGGAATTTAAGGATGGCACACAATTTAGGCTTATTTGTAAGGGACCCCTGAAGTGTTATGACCTGTAACTCATAATTGTACCAAAGCATGACTCTGAAATGGTCTGATGAAAAGCTTGTTACAGTAATGTGGCTGATGGGCAGCTGACTGAGTGGGCCACAACCACTGTCATATTCTACAGGGATTTCCAAGATCTCTGGACAGATCCCTTCAGGATAGAAGAGCCTGAGTGTACTGAGGACTGGGACAGAGTCTCTGTAATGTGTCTTTGTGTTCATACATTGTGGAGAGCCTATCTCTTTGCCCTCTTGATGCTTCTCCAGCAACACGAATAGGCCTGAGGCATACAGTACACTTGGTGGAGTGAGTCTGTTGGCCCACCGTGGATCAGAAGGAGGCACAGCCCAGCCCACTGGAAATTCTGGAGTCATGAATACTTCTCAAGATAAATCTTCAACATAAGATTTCTGAAAACATGATCAGCTGTATGGCTGATAGGAAGGAATTAGGAAATCCACTGTTAGTCTGTAGAGAAAATCCACTCAGTAACATACAAGACCATGTCCCCATTTTCAAAAATAGTTTTGCATGTCACAATCCTGGAAATATGTATGACTACATTTACTTGGCCCTGCATGGATATGAGCTTAAATTAACATTGGCTACAATGTATTTATTTCCCATATTCCTTATTTCATTAAAAAGTCATTAACGATCCAAGGGAAATCTTTCAAAGTGATTATTAACAGCTACAGATTATACAAATAGATCTCAGGGTAGAGAAACAGTATTTCATTGCACAGAGGGAAAGTTCTAAGGATTTCAGTCAACATTAGCTCAGTACATTTAAAAATATAAAAATAATACAAAAGGAAAAACAAAGTCTAATAGTTGGTCCTATGAGGCACTCGAAAGGTAAAAAATGTTATTACCTTGAGATAATTGATAAAAATATTTATTGTATCTATAAAATCTAATGCTCATTGGCTGCAATCATCTGTACAAATAATTGGTCTTGAGGCGTGCCATTCTGACTCACAAACTTCTCAAAGATGATGGCTAGTATGTTTCTGCGGCCTTCCTCCTCTTGTCTGCCATTGGCCGAGCACTGAGGACTCCACACAAAACTAATGACTTGTCTAGAATGCCTGCTCAGCAAATGAAAATGCACGTTCAACTCAGACTGAACACAAACCTTCTCTACCGTCTTTACATACCCTCACAGGCCCTTGTACAGTTTTACATCTGACTGGCCCAGGGGAAACTCTTAGAGAAACCAGAGCCTGTGAGTTCTGGGTGGCAGTGTTCACTATACTGGCTCCTGTCTTCACGTGTGGATCACAACCCTGTGCATGGTCCAAGAACACAGCTCTTGTGTCCCTGGCAGAGACACACAGGACACCTAAGATGAGAGACTCATCTGTTTTTCCTCAGGAGTCAGGAAATAGCTGAGTTGTACCTCTGAATATTTGTTCATAGTATACGTTGCTCCTAGGAGGAAAATCTTTTGCAGCTTGTTTCTGAACACCTGTGTTCCACAGTGCTCTGAACTCGGGCCATGACTTCTCCCTAAAGAAAGGCTCTGGTTGTCTAGAGAATGGCTAATGATGATGCACTTTCATGTCAAACTCCTCACCTCCTGACAGTGCCCTGCCCTTGAAGAGCCTACATTGCACGCTTAAGGACACGGGTCCTCGGGGTAACCAGGTGAGTGTGTACATGGGAATGTGTAATGTGTTCGTGAAAGGCTGCTGGCTGTGGGATCTTCAGCATCACACTTGCTTGTGAGCATCGGGTGCCCAGTCAGCAATTTTGAATCCAACCTTCTTCCTCCTAGATCTCTAAGAAAATGTGAATTGGTGTCATGAGGATAAAATGAAAACAAGACAAAGCTTTTGGTGGTAGGTTCACAAATTCAGAAGCTTCTTTCTTGTCCTTCATCAACAACCACAATTTTCTCTTCCTTAGCCATAGTACTGCCATTTGCATGTATACGGCTTCTTTCGAAGCGGAAACTTCCTACATTTCCAAAGGTAAATAGCAGGGAACTGAAAGAAAAGTGATTTAAAATACACAAAGTCCAATGAAATCACAAATGTTAAAATGACAACTTTCAAAGACATGGCTTTTATGTTTCTATTACAAAAAAGCAACTTAGAACATGGATAAATTAATTGATGATATATTAAGACTCATAATGGCATGCTGTTTTGAGAAGGGTGATTTAAGTGAAAAAACATGAGAAGAATATTACAGATTCAAAGGGAACCCTCCCCAATGTATGTTAGGAAGCTCCCGTTTACAGGTAGGTATTCATTCTCTCTGTCCAACTTTTAGTGACTTAGGAGCTAACCCCAGGGTAGACTGTGTTGCATGCCACTAGATGGCACCATGCACAAATGATAGTTTTTCCATCCAAATGAAGGAAGCCGGGTTCTGCTCACCGCTGTGGAAACAGGACAGGGCACACAGGATGATGAAGTGACTCCTGTGAAATGAACTGCTGTGTTTGAACCTTCTAAGTTGGCGAGCAATCTAACAGCTATTACTTTCCTCAAAAGGAGAAGGAACTCGGAATTCTTAGTGAAAATTTTTTGACATACGCGGTATTATATGTGTGGAAGTTGTCATTCGCTTGATAAGAAACATAGCAGTTCTGTGATAGATGCTTACCTCACACGGAATCAATCACTTTTCCCTTTTATAGCGGTGAGAGGTTGAACCAAAAACCAAGCATCTAAAGTGAATTCCAGTAGCTCTAAGTGGCTTCAATACTTGTTATGCTGAGTATTTCTGTGTTGGTTATTTTTAATCAAAGCTTTTCGTAAAAGTTTGGGAAGCGATTCATCTGGAGAGCTAAATTTTTGCTCCCTTCTACCTCTCCTGTAGCATAAAAGTTTCCTTGAACTCAGTCCTTGATTTCCAGATGATTCCCAGTAATGAGCAATCTTGACAAGTCAATTTTATTTCAAGATGCAGTAATGGACAATAGTTTTTTCCTCATTTTGCTTTTTAAGATTATTTAAATTTTTAATTTAGAATACAGCTTTGCTCCTCAGTACAAACATTACCCGCCGAACTTATTGATTAGTGCAATCTCCCTCTTCCACAACCAGTGGAACCAACATTTTTATATGTGGAAACTTGAGTGAACAGCGTGGCCGGAGGTGGTTTCTGGAAGATCTGTCTAAAACTGAAGGTAAGAAAGAAATGGTACGTAGGATGAGGTTCCATGACACGGCAGCAATGATTCCTTAATGAGAACGGGAGAGTCTGAGAATATGAAGAAGTAAAATAGGAGAGGGAATACACGTGGAACGAGGGAGAAAGTGTATGAAATGATCTCTAACTCATGAGCAGTTAGCCGCATGGAACCTCCGCCCTGCGGACTCCACAGTCATGTCCTGCGGCTTCCCATTCAAGCCTGGGGTGCTTCCTGCTCAGTCCTGGTTTGGCTGTGGGGCTGTCGTTGATGCTTCCTTCTCACTGCTGGGTGAACTGAGTCCCTGTGTTAAAGAGCCTGTGATGGTCCCAAGGAAATCGTAGTTCATACTAAGTAGTCTGTTGACTAACATTTTAGAGGACAAAAAGGACTAATTAACCTTTGGAGGTGCTAGTGAACAGTATTAAAGACTGAAGAGAAGAAAATGCACCAGGTTTCTACTGGCAGATTTGCAGGAATGGTCTTGATGTCAACAGTTTAAAACAGTAATAAAGATTTAAAAGGAGTTAAGCTGGAAGGCTAGGGGTTCTATGAGAGAGGACAAGAAAATGATAACGTAAGACTGAATGGTGGACGAATACATTGCAGGTTAGAATAGTTTTCTTCCAAGTCAAAACTATTTGAAAAGCATACTGCAGTCTGAGAAAAAGACTAGCTGACTATTTAAATGACTCAAGTCAGAGGTCACTGTCGTTTTCAGACTGATGAATGAGAGACCAGAGACCTCACAATGAAAGAATCTGAGATGAGCTCATCTCGCCCCTATTTTACGGGTAAGGAAACTGAGCTCCAGCGAGTTTCAATGCTTTTCATAAAGCAGCACCAGACAGTGCCAAATCCGGAACTGGTTTTCTGATTTCCAGCTCCGGGGCAACTCCCTCAACTACACTATCCTGCAGGTACACAGGGCAACCTGGGCGATCAGTGCTGGGCCACACAACCACACATTAAGTGAACCTCAAGGAGAACACATCTGATAGGTCTCAGGAGAAAGACCCAGCTGGAGCAAGATGAAGGAACAGATTGACAAAGCCAGAGAGCCTCTCCTACCTTTCTCCAGGCAGGACGACAAGGGTCAAAGGCCAATGACGCAATGCCTGGTAACTGACTTGGTGACCACACCCAACCTGATATGTGAGAGAGTGAGGCAGGTCTAGTTAATACCAAATGCTATCAATAGTGCTAAAACCGAAAGTTAAAAGAAAAATCCTCTTACTACAATACTTGTAGATACACGATAATAATACCTTTAAAAAAATTGCATTTTACAAACACACATGTTCTGAAGAAATGTTTGCGTGGTTGAACATGAATTTCTCTCTTCCCTGCAATGCTACAACTTTATTCCCCAAGGGCACTCGGCAGCCCCCCCTGCCAAGGCATAAGGAATCTTAGTCATTTGTCTTTTGCATTTCAATGCTCCAGTTCCCTGATACAGACGGTAACACTGGTTCTACAAGTTCTAGAAACAGAACACTCATGGGAGGATTATCTGAGACAGTGATGTACACAATTTGTATCAAAAGTCTGCGATTTCTCTGTAAATTACTAATCCGAAATAGACACAACAAACCGTCCACAGCTTCAACTTCAAATGATCTGAACAAAAATAGAATGAGCCATGGACAGTGTCTGTATCCCTGTCCAATTTGATGTAAACAACATTTGTAGAAATTGGGTTTGTTAAGAAAGTTTATCCATATATCTGGATAGCAATAAAAAGCGTTTCCTAGGAAACTGTAAGATCCTGTACCATACAGCATACAGCCCAACTAAGAGGAAAATTAAGTTGATTTCTAAATTCAAGGTACAAATTTACACAATTTTTAACTCCTGTGATGCTGTCCGAGTAAAGCGGGCGTGTACACTGGTGGTTATATCTGTTTTCCTCCTCTCTCCTGCTGCCATCTTGCCTGTGAAGCTCGTTGGTCTAGTCTGGATTTCCTCCCCAGCTGTGTTTCCCTGGATGGGCACAGACTCCCTGTGCATTCTGTCCTTCATTTTTAGTTCCAGTGTGGTCAATACTGCCCTTCTGCTGCTAAAGACACTACTGTTTCATGTCGTCCCATTTCTTCCAAGACAGCTGCCAGCATACTCAGGTTTCCATCTGGGAAGTTCTGTGCTTCCCACAGATCCAAGATCACGCCAGTTGGGCTCGATTTGGTGGCAAAGTAATTCAAGTACCTGTAATTGGGAATGGGGAAATGTGCTGAGAGGCATGATTTATGGATCTATTTTCTCTTGTGCTTTTCTGGGCCTTGAAATATCTTGATCCCTCTGTGGTTTCCAGTGAGCCACCTTAGATGACTGGCCCACACCTAATTAGATCAGCCCCAGGCAGGAGACATGATTTTTAACTTTGTTAACCTCAACTCTGAGTAAGATAATTTAAGAGACAAGATGGCTATGGGTGATACCCTAAGGAGGAAATCAAGAGACTTATGTTTTCTTTCCAGCTCATCCTCTGACAGGTCATGCCGCTCCCTTTCTCGGTAGTGATGGCAACGCTCTACAGAGTCCGGGTTCCCAAGTTCTCTTTATGGCTTACTCTCAGGGCTGTGTTAGCCAGGCAGTTAGCTGTCAAGCATTAGGCTCACTTCATCTGGAGATGTGAAGCAGAATTACTCTAGTGAATGGACCTATTAGGGGGATTTAGCCCATCAGCTTGTAAGTACCACAAAACTGAGTACTTACATATAAACCCAGAATATCTCTGAACTCTGTTCACAAGCCCATGGTGCTAGGCACATAGAAGGTGCTTA
>RJWT010015221.1:0-20585 GCA_004365215.1 Cuniculus paca
TTTTCAATACCATAACACAGACGAGGCTGGTACCTATGTGTAGGCTTACTGTAGGGGTTGGAAATATGTATGAAGAACTGTCCTGGCACAGTGCCTGGTACCTCAAAGACTGGTTCTCAAGCTTTCTAAAATTTAAAAACCTGATTTTAAAAATAAATAGTGAATGCACAGTAAAATATCCTTCTCCCAAATGGTTCAGGGGAGGCCAAAAGTCAGTCCTAAGCAGCTGTCCAGGGAATAAGGGCACCGAGCTTAAAGTAACAAAGTATGCAGATGACCACAGATGCCCACTGATGCCGGGCATAGCCCCTGGACTTCAGAGGTCATGAGTAGTATCCTTTCTAAAAATTCACATCCCGACTCTTACAAGTGAGGAAGCTAAAGTTAAAGAGAGTAAGTTACAGGTGTAAGGTAACAACTGAAGAGAGAATTTGCCGACCCTCAGAGCTTCTCTTTATTTCATTTCTATACTAAGTAATGTGCTATAGTATTTATGATTTTCCTCAATTCTGCAGGATTTGTTTCTCTGAAATTCCTATTTCTTGGTTACCTTAACTCTGTACCTGATCCACTGAAGACAGAGAAGACAGTGACTGGGGGAATAGGGAAGGAAAGGTACTCGTTTTCTTATGCCTGTGGGTATGATGTAAAAAACCCTTGAAATCCACCTAGGTGAGCCTTGGCCTTCCAGTCAGCTTGAGGGTGCCTGAGGGTCTGTGTACACCATCATCAGGAGTAGTCAAGGCCTTACTCATTGCTACAGGACACTGGAATATTAACTTAAACATTCGTAAATTCTCAGCTGATGGGGAAGTAGCCAGGTTACTTTGAACCGTAAAAAATCAGTCTTTTTAAGTAGTTAACTAGTAGATATGGTTTCTTTCCAAAAATCTGTAGAAAAGTGGCCAGAAAGGAGTTGGGGATCAGCAGTGATGGTCAGATTTAAGTATTTTCTGGGTTGTAATCAATGCCCTGAGCCCATGCAGAAATTACATTTAATCTTCACCAAAAGCCAAGAAGGCAACATGAGGGTGGTTAGAGAGCATGCTGTAACTTCTGCGAATGGCATTACTTATTCCATACTACAGCACCCTGGTAAAGGATGTAGGTGACTCGGGCAGAGGGAGTGGGGCCAGAAAGCTAGTTTTACTTGTTGGTTCCATTTCTAACTCTAGATTTTGTATACTCTTCTAAAGGGACCACATTACATGTTTTGAGAGAAATTAAAGCTTGCATACATTTAACATGGAAAGAAATTATGTACAGTCTACATGGAACAAACCACAAAGTTAAAAAGCAGTAGAATGAGTTAAATTTGTAAAATATGTTTGTCTTAGTTACTTTTCTTGTTGCTAAGACAAAATATCTGACACCCAAAGTTGAAGGAGGAAAGCTTTATTTAGCTCACAGTTTACAGACGTTTCAGTCCATAATCAGCTGGCTCCAAGGCAGAGTGGCACATGGTAGAGGGGCAACTGTTCATGGCTGAGCAAGACAGAAAAAGCAACAGGGAGACAGACAAACCTCTTTCTGTCCATTATATCATGTGAGGCTACTTGCTGTAAGACAGGCATAGCACTCAGACCCTTAGTCCCAGCATTGGACCATGAATCAATCACAAACTCTAGATTTAGTCACTTCCAAAAAGCCTCCCCCATGTTCACATGAGGCTTTGCGGGGACATCCAGACACAAACCATAACAATATTCTTTACATTATAGATTACCTGGCTTATTCTGGATTCAGTGTAATCAGAGATTTCGTAATAGTAAGTAGCAATGAAGATACATTTTGTTATATTCTTATGCAAAACAGTATATATAGTAATGGAGAAAGACCTGAGAATTTAACAAAATTTAGAAGTAAAGAATTTTGATAAACAAGAACAATTTAGATTCATTAAGACTTTTTATATAGAATTTCTATAGAAACATATCTACTAAAGGAAAACATATTTTACTTCAAGAAATCAAGTTGAGAATGCTTGTGTGGGACTGACATCAAAGATGCTAGCCTGTGATTCATACTTAGTTCTCCAGTTGAAAGCAAAGCAACAAAAACAACCCAAAGCAATTAACCAAAAAAAAAAAATCTTAAGAAAATTAACCTATTTTCTCTTTCTCCTTGAGTAATGCTATGTATTTGCTTTTATGTTTCTGGGACACCCACAATTTAATTTTGCTCATGATTTCAGGGAGTTCAGTCCATGGGAAGCTGGTTCCAGGGCAGGAACATCATGGTGGAAGGGCATAAACAAAGCTTCATTTCAGCAAGGAAGTAGAGTAGGGGAACAGTGCCAGAGAGGAAGGGGTGAGGGACCAGACATATGACCCAATGGAGTTATACCTCCATGACCTATCCAGGTACACCTGGAGTGCTTTCCCAACCCCTTGGGTGGCTCCCACAGCCAACCAAGTTGACACGATCAAGCTCAGCTGTCACATGCCTATACAGTACTCTTGCATATACCTTTTCTGTTTATTTTCTGGAGCATGGTAATACATGCCTACAATCTCAGCACTTGGGAGACCGAGGCAGGAAGACTGCTGCAAATTTGAGGCTAGCATGGGCTACAAAGTAAGTTCAAGGACAGCCTGAACTTCATAGCAAGTCCCTGTCTCAAAAAAAAACTATATCCCAATTTCTTATTTATCATTATCCCTTTCTCTATACCAGGAGAATTATAGAAAAGGAGAAACTTTTTGAAAAAGAAAAAGGAAAAAGAAGGAAGGAAGAAAAGAAGGAAAGAAGGAAGGAAAGGAGGAAGGGAGAAAGGGAAGGAGGGAGGGAGGGAGGGAGGGAGGGAGGAAGGAAGGAAGGAAGGAAGGAAGGAAGGAAGGAAGATGGAAAAAAGAAATAAGATGCCCCAGAAGAAAATGACTTAAGCTTTTACAGCTGCTTCTATGCTGTCAATTTCCAAATGAGAAATCACGTACTGGCCTTGCATTCTAGACTTCAATAAATAAATGGGTATGGTGCCAATGACGGAGTCACCCTTTTCTACTGTAGCAGACATCAACTGCCACATCACTCACAGCTTGCGGACCAAGATATGAGACAAGCTGGACATGCATTCAGACATTTTATTTGTGATTTCTCAAAAGCATTTATACTTCCTATAAAACCATTCACATCTCAGCAATGCATTAAGTGAGAAATGCACTGACACAGTGAGGCCTTGAAACATTGAAGGCTGCAGCAGTCTCAGAATGAACTTGATGACCACAGTTGGCTGCGGGAGATCAGTTTCTTTAATTTATGACAATATTGCGTGGGTTTGGTTTGATGTCCTCATCTGAGAAAATGTGACCCCCAAATGAAGAATTTGGTGTGAGAGTTAATTTTTCCTGTCTAGTATCAGAAGGGTCATCAGGCTCTCCCTTTTCTTTTCTTTTCTTTTTTTTTTTTTGCGGCACCAGGGGTTGAACTCATGACCTTGTGCTCGCCAGGCAGGCGTTTAGGCCACTGAGCTAAATCCCCAGCCCTTGTCTTTTTGAGACAGAGTCACTATGCTGTTCAGGCTGGCCTTGAACTCACTTTGTAGCCCAGGCTGGTCTTGAACTCACAATGATCCTCCTGTCTCAGCTACCCAAGTGCTGGGATTACAGGCATGAGCCACCACACCCGGCTTCCCTTTTCTTTTTAACAATGAAGTGTCAGCATGCAAGCAAATGGGTAATGGGTGGATATTGGCAGGTCTCAGTTTCCATATAGATGATAATGTGAAGTGATGATATGATTCAGTTTTGCATTGTAACTGCCACAATCTTATTTGAGAAACTTTGTACACTTACCCATGCATGAAGAACACTTATTTCAATGAGGTATTGTCTATGTTTGTTAAGCTCTGCAATTCAAATGACAAAGTACATTTTAAAATTCCTTGATTGGGGACCAATGGCAAACACAACCTCTATAGATTTAGGCTACTTGTCAATCCCAAGCTGCGGTTCATCAAATTTGCTGGTCTCAGTTTAAAGTTGCCCCTTAAAGCGTTCCCTGGCACCCAGACTGGAGCAGGTGCCACCCCATCCTCCTTTGCCCATTAGTCTCTTTTTCTGCATCCTGTTTGCCTTTCACAGGATGTGCTTGTCCTTATCCCTGTTCTCAGAATCACTGCATAATTCTACGTCTCCACCATGTCTGTGAGAGGAAGGGGGAGGGGCTGTTCCTGGGTTTTGCCATTGTTTATGAATTGCCTAGAAAAGTCCCCCATTTACAGGTCATACAGAATGCATATCAACTGACTGAATGAATATGATTTTTATTATTAGGTATCTGGTTCTATTTCTTTATCTTCTTAAGTCTATAGAATAGAAATCAATAAGCACAAACTAGAGGTAGTCAATGAGAACAAGGCAAATTTTCAGACTGGAGGACTGTATATAGTGTTGAAAAATAAGCTGAGGCACATTAAAATATTAAAGAGCTTACTTGAGAAAATAGTGAGCAAGTTGTGAACTGACTCTTGGCTGCATGGAAGGGGCATGAGGGAAAGGCTTTCCTGGGTGAACTCAAAAGGAAGGCAAAGACTCCATTCCAGCACAGAGCCCTAGTTAGGGGTAGTTGGCTTAGACCATGATCTCTGAGCTGGCTTTCAGTGTGCTGATACAAAGATTCAGGGCACTGGAGCCATCTCAGCGCATGGACCCCTCTCTCATTACTTTAATGTAGGAATGACCAGGGCACCCAAACTGTCCTTGGAGTGTAGTGACAGCACTATGGTCATAGCCTACACCAAAATGAGGAGTGGAGAACTGGAAAAGTTAAAGGAAACCACTGGCAACAAACCTAAACATGGAAGGAAAGAGAGTCTCTAGGAGTGAATGTTTCTCATTCTAGAGCAGCTGAAAGGGTCTTACTTAGGATGGAGAAGCTACTTTACATTTGAATTCTGAAGAGTCAGTTTCTAAAATGTGGAAAGAACTTCCTTGTTAATAGTGTTCTGAAAAGATAGACTGTGTAGAATGGTGGTGGTGCTATGTGAGTTTCTTTGTTCTTCTGTTTCTGTGAATCACCTTTAATGAGTACCTATTCATTGAGGCGGGCATGATTTTCTCTGTCTTTTTCACATAGTCACAAACACACACACACAGACACAGAGACACACACTTCACTTTAAAAATTTTACCCTGGGGAGGTTAATACAATGACTTTTACTGAACTGCTAAATGTAGAGCTATGATTAAACACAGGTTAGTTTGGTTACAGAGTCCCACATCCTTCACTGGCTTACAAGTAAGCTAGTGAGTAGACAGTGCTGAGTACTATAACACTGTCTGCTTTATTCCAGGACTTTGCTGTATAATACATCAAATGTGGCCTCTAAAATGTCACTGTATCCATTAAAATCCTGATGTGAAAGTCTACAATTCCTGTTAGTCCTGTCTACCAATAGTCCTTTATCAAGTGTTTCCAATGGCTTATTCAGGAGTGTCAGGGTGAGACTGGGGTGATATAGCGCAGGTCTACAGTTCAATCTGTGTCCAAGGCTGGTCTCAACATGTTTCAGTTGTCCATGCATTTTGAGATCAGAAGCCACTGATTTTCATTTTTGATGCATCAGATCAAGGGCAGTCTCCCTGTCAGACTCCACAAAGGTGCCTCATCCTCGCCAGTGAGGTATCTTCTGATGGAAGTGAAGATCACAACTGCCTCTGGGACAAGCTGTTCATAAGGAATAATGAGGAGACTAGTTTGTTCAGATACCCAAGATTGTGTGCTTTGTAATATATTGGAGGAAGAATAATATAATGTAGACTCATTGTTGGTTTATTAATCTCATCCCATTCCTGTGGTGTCTGTGTTCCTCTGTACCCTGCTCCCCAAAGGCTACGAAGTGCTCGGGTTTGTCTTACTACCCTTTGGAGAAGGTCACTGGGAATGATAGTGCTGTGGTCCCAAGGAGACTTTAAAGGGGATCCAGGAAAGAGTGACAGCTACCAGGGAGTTAATTGTCTGTGTAGGGATACAAAAACAATGTGAGATGGGGTAGTGACGGGGTGGGAGGCATCAAAAGCAAAACAAAACAAGACTAAGAAGAAAAGGTTACTAAAAACACAGAGAGAGGGCCAGGGGTGTAACTCAGCAGCAAAAGTGCCTGCCTTGCAGGTGCAAGGTCCTGAGTTTGATTCCTGGTGCCAAAAAACCCAAAAACAAACAAAAACAAAAACAAAAAAACAAAAAGAGAGAACATGAAATGTCCTGCTGCCCTCGACATCCAAGGTGAGGTGCTCAGTTATTACATTGTGCATGATAATAACCAAGTTTTATTATGGGTCCTATAGTGGTGTTTTATGTGAATTGCCTTGATTAATTCTTACAGCAACTCTATTTGGTAGGTACCATTATCATTCATATGTTTTTCAGGTGAAGAAACTGAGGCAAATAGAAACTGAATGACTTATTCAAGGTCACCAGCTTATAAAAGTCACAGCTGCCATTAGAACTCGAGTACAACTGTTTAGGGATTTTATTATTCTTCTCAGTTGCTAAACTGCCATGAAATTTTTAGGCAAAATCAGAAGTCTCTCTCTTGCCGGTGACACTAATAATTAACAATTATTACATGACACCTGATATACAGAACTAAAACACAATCATAAGATGCCTTGGGACATGAATGTAGGGTATATATACCTCCTAGGAATGAAGTTGCCAACTTCCCACTTTTTACATTTTAGGTTTTCACTGAGATTGGAGGCATTCAAAGAAATGAGTAAGTAAATAAATAAATAATAAAGTCTTCCATGAAAATGATACTGAGTAGGTATCATTGCATAATGAACTACCAGGATTCAGAAGAGTCCCACAGTTCACTGGCCCTTTGCTGTAGGTCAGTAGTTTGTGAGGCACCCATGACGCATCAAGAGTCACAGTTGAGCAGGATTTCATACTCAGGGAACTTGTGTGAAGACGTGTGGAAGCAGAAGTTTTAACACTGCAGAGAAGTTTAGGTTTGGAGCTGACTCCAAGAGTCCCAGCAGAAGAGGTCACTGCCATCATTGCTGAAGGTGATGCCGGTGGTAGCTACAATGTGCCCAAAGCTTTGGGCACAGTCCACATCTGCGAGCCTTACTCTGCAGCCTTTATGTCCTGGTAAGAACACTAGGAAAGTACACTGCCTCAAAGCCAAAAGCCTCCTCCCCGGGAAAGAGGAAGAAAGTGTGTGTGTGTGTGTTTGTGTGGATGGAGTTATGGAGTTTAAATTCACATTCTAAATGAGATATATTAGCAATTGATTTAAAATAACCCAAACCGGGTATGGTAGTGCATGCCTATAATCCCAGCACTCTGGAGCATGTGGTAGGAAGGATGTGGAGGCAGGATGATTGTAAGTTTGAGTCCACTCTGGGCAAGTTAGACTATCTCAAAATAAGAAATAAGAAAGGGCTGTGGATATATCTCAATGAGAAGTTCCCTGAGTTCAATTTCCAATACTAAGAGGGGGGAAAAAACCCCTAAAACTCAATCTTCAATCAAAGACTCTCCCAGTTCCCCTTGGGTAGAGTGCTACCTCAGTGGTACCTGATGCTGGGGAGGATGAAGGTCTTTTGAAATTCTTGCTGCAAGAACCAGAGGTGGACTGAAGGAGCTGGCTGGCCTGTTGGGTTAGGGGAATGCTCATCTCAGGGAGCTAGTGGTGGCTCTTCCCAAATCCAGTACCCAGATGCCCATGAACAGGACACAGTCAGAAACGTGTCTCTGAGTACGTGGCATTGTAGCTGCATTTGTTTGGTGAATTCGCTGGATTCTGTGAGTGTTTTTCCACATATCTGAAGGGCAATTCTTTGTCAACTATTACTGCCTTTTGAAAGAATCAGCAATTCACACATATAATAAGGCTCACAATGAAAAGCACATTCACATTATTTTTCTCTTGTCTTTTCCTGCCTGAATGCCTCTACTTGTGAAAATCTTCATCTTTTTGTATATGCTTGTGTGAACTTGTGTTTAAGATCACATTTTGTTTAGGCAGTGTAAGAGCTACATGGTTGCTGTCCTAAGGCTGCAAAAAGACTCCCGACATGGGCTGACCCCTAACCAACAGACCCTGGTTTCTCTCCACCTTTCTTCTTGTGGCCAGATACACATCTCTCTCCCAAGTCTGGAAGGCTGGCAGACCTGATCAGATTAGCTGGTTTAAGAAGGGAAACAATTTTGCTCAAGAGATTCCTTAAGATGCATCTGAAATAATACTTTTTAAAGACAGGACACCTTGTAACTTTGCTAACTTGAATGTGTCTTGGGATATTCACCTTTTGTTTAGACAGAATGCTCCCATCATCAATATCACATTGCATATATTCTTGCTCAATCACTAATTTATTGTTAATTTAAAAATGTACCCAACTTGTGTTTATCTAGTTCCTGGTAGGTACCTGGTAGGTTTCAGGTGCTGGATACAATACAATGACAGTGTACAATGACAATACCATGACAATGAAGGTTCTTGCCTCCAAGGAGCTCATAGATACGGGCAAGAAGTTACTATAACAAAACACCATGACACATGCTATTATTTTGTGCATGGGGACACAGGCAACCATGGTATACAAGAGGAAGAAGGAGACACAAGTCCCACAAACTGTGGAGAGTCGCAGTTGTTTCTTTGGAGCAGAGCCCTCAGCAGGCAGGTCTTCACTACGCAGAGGGGTGTGACGTTACATTTGGCAGTTATGTTGGGATACCCTAAGGGAGGAAAGACTGCAGTGAAATTTTCCTTGTAGGCAGCTGCTGACATAGTCCTAGTGGGATGAAGGGATGGAGGAATTGGGGAGGGGAGAATGAAAAACATGAGATGAAATCAAGAGAACTTGGGAATAGAGGAGGTGGGGTAGGGAGGACCGGGAAATGCTGGTGGATTTCAGTTCTGGACAACAAGTTACTTAAGGGAGAAGAAGGAATCCAGAAGTACAGGTCCAACAGCGTGTGGGAGAAAGGTTAGTTTCAGACTCCTCAGTGGGCCTTTTCTTCAGTTTTTAAGAATACTCCTTAGAGAAGATAGACATTTGGACACCTATAAATGTTCAAGGTTCCAAGTAGATATCATCAGAAGACTACATTTTAATTCTTATTAAAAAGCTATAAAGGACCTGAGGTTTTGCTCTCCTTACAAGCTAACAAATGTTTAATTTCCTGGAGCTTAGAAGAAAACAAGAGACTCCTAAGTCAGAGACAAAGAACTGCATGTTACTTTTATCTTGTTTCTTGTGCTGGTTTTTCAAATACCAGTTTTCATAGGATGGTTTGAAATGGACCAGGTGGGTCCTGAACATGTGTTACATACAGGTGGGAAACTGACCATATGGACTCTGAGTCCATTATAGAACAGGCAGCGAGCAGCTCTGCCCTTGTCTCCAGAGGGAGACATGATCATCGTAAGCAAGGCTGCCTTTTCTCTGAAGGGAAGTAGTATCTGTAACATCCAACGTTATTCATGTACAACATTCTTGAAAAGATAGTCCGGAACAAAGGCAGTCAGTGCCTCTTCCTGCAAGATGTGCAGAAACAGGAGCGGCTATTGGAAAATTCTTTCCCAAACTTTCTTGCCTGGGCATTCATTTCCTCCTGCCTGTATATTGTAGCTTCCTTTGAAGTAGGACTTGAGGACAGAGGACTGGGAAGAATTCTGCTTTTGTTGCTAATCTCTGAGTTGCTAACTGTGGATGCTTGGATAGGAGAACAAAAGCAGCCTCCTACTGTCCCAGAGGTGCTTCAGGAGTCTGCTGGAAGCAACTGAAGTATCATAAGCTCTATCTATTCCTAGCTGTTCTATTTCTGTTCAAAGTCTAGATTCTCCCAAGCCCTATCTTACAAATGACCATGGAAAATCCAGGGATTATCAAGGCTGTGGCTAATTAATACTACTAGTATATATAGTATTGGGCCTCAACTTTAATAATTTGAAAAATATAGAGGAACAATTGCAAAAATACTTTGGAAAATCCTGAAAAACTTACAGTAAAACTTTAAGACATATATGATATAATATATAGCTAAAAAAGGACGAAAAAAAATCTGACTTAAGTCTGCTATTTTCTCAGAATGTTTCTTCAAAACACTTCTGCATATGGGGCTGTAATTTAAATGAAGGGTTGAGATCTGAGGTTCCTTTGTGATTTTCCTGAGGTCCTCATAAATGAGTAACTCATTGGGAATTAGAGGCCAAACTCTGAAGGCCATGCATTTCTTGGCTAGATGATGCTTCTTATCTTTAGTGTCATCCTTCCCCACCCCAGATTCCAGCCAGCATGCTGAAGCTAGAGGAATTGGGTGGGCTCTGATCCTGGCTCGTATACTATTGAGCCCTTGAGCCACTTGTTTCTCCTCTCTTAAGTCAAGAATCTGTACTGGGGGATTTCTAGAATCCCACCCAGCTGAAACTCTGAATCCATTAGATGTAGCTGAGTGAAACCATGACAATGACACCAACCAATAGTGAGCAGGATGGTACAGACTTGGATAGGTGCTTGAGTGTTCTGTTTCTGGGCCTCCTGGCCCAGAGTTTTACTGGGTCAAAAGCAGCACTACAGGAAGTATGGGGTTCCTGACATGAATGATCTGTAACCCAAGCCCATGAATGGCTGTAGCTTGCTTATGAGACTTTCCCAAAAGTACCCACATGCAGAGAGGAATGAGGGGACTTCACTCTGAAGCTCCTACTTCTAGATGCATGGAGTCTTGGCAGCATGTGGCTTTGCCCATCGCAATCTCACTACTGGGGTGAAAAAACATTTCCTGGGTATAAAACACAGTGGTGATTTCATGTATTTATTTATTATTTTGGCAATGGGAATTGAACTCAGGACCTTGTGCTTGCCAGGCAGGAGTTTGTGCCACTGAGCTATATCCCCGGCCCTCCATATCTATTTTGAGGAAAGCTTCCTTTTGGAAGAATCAGGCACTAAACACTCATCTTAGGGCTTGTGGTGTTTTCCTGACTCGGAGATATCATAGTTAATTGCAAAGACAGTGACATGTATGGAGAATTTTGTCCCCCGCCAGAATGATCTGAAATCAGATGTGCTGTAGAATGTGGATAGTAGGAATGATAGTAATTTCACTCAATTTTTGTTTAATGGCTTAACCTCTTTTCTCTCCTGACTGTTCTCAGTAAGTGCATGGCTCTTGGGGAAGAATCTGGTAAGAACAGAATGAATGGCTAAGAAATGCTGAATGCCAAAATGACTTTTTTCTTGTGTATGTAATATGAGCAATTATGATTAGTTTCAGTACTTATTTTTAGGGTATGTCCTTAGCTAGAAAGAAAGAAACTTTGAACAGCTGAACCAGTTCAATCTTTTACAGATAACTTAAACATTTTCTGGGATTACCAAACTTTTACATTTAATATGGGATCATATCAGAAGATAAAAATTTTATGTGGTTCCTTTTAGATTTGGTATGCATTATTTAACAAGGTAGTTAAAATTTATATTATTAAATCACATCGTGAAATTTTTATCCAAGTGTAGTCAATACTTGTATTTCATATTATAACATGTTTAATATTTTTTTAACCTCCTATTAACAAAAATGTTAAAATTGTATGCTGGCTGCTGAATCAATATTTTATACCTAGACCTATACCTATATGTGCTTTTGACTTTCTTAAAATATGTAGACAAAGTTTGATAAGGAATGGAGTTACTTCTGACTTATTTCTTATAACTCATACTTAATTATTCACAGATGACAAGCACCTGACTGTATTCAATATGCATATAGCTCGTTATCGAAGAATTTGAGCCCACCCTAGCTTTATAACCAACTTATAATTTCAGCTACATATAATATCACTTTATCACAACTAAGTACAAAAACCAATTGATTTATTATTGATTTTAAAACCTTGTGAATAGTTAAACTAACATTAGACTCTGTCATTTTGATCCTGGCTGAATTTAATACCCATCCTGAATGGGGAACATCTATTTTTTAGTGATACTTGCAATATCATTTAGAAGTTATGTTAGTGTATTTATTTATACTGAATAAATTTCTTAGCCTGGTTTAATTGATTGGTTTAATGGTAAAGTCTGAATTAGTTACATATTTTACATTTTCCATAAATTGAGTAGCTTCACAGCTTCTATTTTGGTAAGATATATACTGTATTCAAAATGCACCATAAAAGTATCTTATCAAAGACATTTTATTTTCAAAGATGTGTTGCAAATAACAATGTTTTGATTTTTCAAACCTTTTCAAATATATTAAATCATATTAAGGGTTTCTAAGTTTATAAAATAAATATATACATAATTAATAATTATTTGTTAGATCTTTATACAGGCATTTTAGTGTATGCCTTAGAAATTAAAAAAATAAATTATCATACTAAAGGGCAAGAAACCCCTTTGCTTCTAATTGTTTCTGAAATTTTTGAAAAATAAAAATAATTTTTCACAATAGTTCATTATGTATTTTTTGGCATATAACTTCAAATGAGTGAAAAACAAAGGGATATTGTTGGAGGTAGACTTTGTTCATTATAATCTCTTATGTGAACAAAGTTCTTTAGTGCTTACATTAATAAAAGGTAACAAAAATTAAAAACAGAAAATTCATATTGAACCCATCTCATTCTAACAGCAAGTAGCATTTGTTCATAGCATCTCATTAAAACGAGTGAAGGGATAGTCTCACGACTTCGTGGGGTATATAAGGAAAATAACTGCAGACCATGGCTCCATGCCATTCAAGGTGGAAGCACTCTATTCAATAGTATTTTTGCTCTGGAGATATTATCAGTCTGCTATTCTAGCTCAACACGGCTGTAAACCATAGGGGAAAATGACTTTCTGCTAAGTTTATGTGAAATTTTCCGTGTACTTTTCCCTTCTGCCATTATTCTAGTTTAAAAACACCTGCTGTGCAGGGTGTGGGAGGCCTCTGCCTACCTTGTGTTTCTGGTTTCTCTCTCTCTCCCTCAGACTCCCTCTTGTTGTCAGAACCACCTGCGCTGCAGGAACTCGGCCAGAATCCCTTAAACAACATCTTCTCAATGCTAGCTACTTCCACCGTGCAAGCACAAGCAACTGTGAAGTACTGTTCTAGAGTCAACACTCACTAAGGTCTTTATTTCACTACTTGTGACTGTGGAGGTTGGCCTTTTATCCCCAGGAAGCTGAATATTCTCATCTGTAGAGGTTTTACAAAACCCCTTTCACCTATCTCTTGAGAGTTGGAGCTGAGAGAGGGAAAGAAAGAATGCACTTTGATGACTGGTGCAATTTCTAAATGTGAAGATCTTTAGGATTCTCTTACGTTGCAAGGCATGCTGAAGTAATTTCAGTAGAATTTCTTCCTGTTATAGGTGTATCTTTAAAAATAAATAAATGAACAAATACTATGAATTTGGCAAGGAAAAAACCATGGGTGACAATGCCTGAGAGTTTCTGGGAGGGAGGAGAGGGCAGGCAGACAACATCCTGGGAAGAAGCCCAACTTCTTGGTTGTAATTTGTAGGAAGCTCTTGGCTGGCGTGTTCTCTCATGCTCTTGTGCTCATGATAAAGGAATATAACTTTTAGCCAATTGCATTTTTGTTCCACTGGTAAACTAGGTTAATGTGACCTGACAGGTCTGGTAAGACAGCACAGGAACAAATAATAAATGTACTTTGTGGAACTGAATATAATAAAGGTAAACTGAATAGGATATAAAGGTTGGCCAGGAGAAAGGGAGCATATTTCAATATAAAAGATTGTGCAAGATAATATTTTATGAGCAATCTTTTTGATAAGCATAAATGGTTACTTTCCCAATGGACCTGAAAACTCTCAGAATAGTTGTAACTTACTTTTTATCAAATAATGCTTCTCACACACCCTGCCGATTTAGGGTAATTTCTAATGCAAAGGGTTTGAGTGAAGGCAAAGAAATTCTTGTTAAGGTTGTTTATAAGGGAGTATTAAGATCTCACTTTGTGTGGATCTTTACAAATACTCATATTTACAAATATTAATTAATTTTTAAAGATAAAATAATTTAAATGTATGATGTAGACATCATTATTCTCATTTTATTGGTTTAAAAAAAGTTTTTTTGTGCTGAGGACCAAACCCAGGGTCTAACCCTTGCTAAGCAAGTGCTGTTCTCCATCCACTGCCATTTTATTGTTGTAGAAGTGAAACTTTTATGTGTAACAATGTGATAAGGTCAAGGTCACATTGTGGCTCATTAATGGTCAGTAAAGACCTATTTGGATTTGTCTGTCTTCAGGTTCACTTTTTTTTTTTTGCCATTATACCTCCTCTATTAGGAATGATGTTCAAATTAATCTGAATGATAAAATACAGTTACTTTTCCAGGTAGATCATCTATTTCTGGATTTTTTTTTAAAAGGAAAATTCCACAGAAAAATTCCACCAGCATTCCCTTTCCTCAGGAAGTATGTGGTGTTTATAAGGAGGTCCCAGGGGTGACCCTTCCTTCATGAGGGAGAGCAGGGAGCAGCATTCTAGGGCTATTGATGCTCTGGGTGTGTAAATTTTCTTCTCTGGGGCGGCCATGTTGGAAGACATGAAGTTCTAGAAGTTTTTCTCTACTCTTTTTAATAGGAGAGTCTTTGGGGATATGGGCAGGGGGAGGAGAATGCCTTTTTGAGGTTGTAAATGTTGCCTGGGAGGGTAATTTGTAATTTCCTGGGAGTTTGAGGATTCATGAGATACAAAATAGTTGTGATTTGGAAGTGAGGGTGGGAGGGAGGGAATGAAGGCATTATGGAGAAGTAGGTCAAACAAATACCTACTCTTAACCTCATCTCCATCCATAGCTGAATTCCATGACTCTGGCTGGCTACTTGAGGGCATCTCTGTATCTAGGGCACCTGAATTAGAGACTCTTGGCTATTATAATGTCTGCATTTCTAAAACCAAATTCCATTGTTTGAGACTGGTCTTTCCTCTCCCTACAGGTGTCAGGTTCCACTTGATGCCAACTTGGATAGGTCAGCAGCTGGAACAGCCTTCATATTCATTGTTGGGGCCAGTGAATGGATATCATTTTGAAAGCAGCGCTTATTAGAATCATGGTTCTGATGCTCATATCACTGACTTTCACTCAGGCAGCATTAAGACGTTAAACCTGGGCTGAAAAGTTTGGTACCCAAGAAGGGTACCTTTGACTATTTTCATGGATGAGGTAAAAAAATGTGACCTCATTTGAGTTGACTGTATGCAAAAACTAAGCATCATAATTCTGACATATATATTAAATGTGTTCCTGAAACGAGTGGTAAATAATGCTTTCCTCAAAATGTTAACTTAGTATGTCTATTAATCTGACACACATTGGGTTAGTATATACGTAGAAGATAAACATAATGCATCAGATAGTACTTTTTGGAAGTGGCCATTAGATAAATATTAAAATAAGTAATGCCTTCTCCTGAATGAGAAAACATGGGTTGCTGGCAATCCTGTGGTTGTCTGAATGGCCATATTCTTGCCTTGTAGTTGACACTGTTATTGCATGAGCCTCATGCTATCCTTGCACATCCATATACAGAACTCACTGAGGCTGCATCCGGTCAGAGTGGCCAGGTATATGACAAAGATATGTCAGCAGATGGAGGGTGTGGTTAAGTAAACTTTGCTTTAAATATCCACCTGGGTGGATGGACACTTTGTTCTCAAGTGGAAAAAGGCAGCGTTGCTGTTTTGTTACAAACTCCTGTACATTGAACTTTTCACACAGCACATTGAGCAGAAGACATACTATTTCTATGTGAGGAGGGAAAATGGTGTACTCAAGGGGAACTGGAAAAAAAATTTTTTTTTCAGTACTGGGCATTCAACTCTGGTCCTTCACACTGAGCTGTATTTCTAGCCCTTTTTATTATTTTTCTTTTCTATTTTATTTTTTATTTATCAACTAAATTGCTACACTATCTGGACTGGATTCAAACTTAGCGATCCTCTTGCCACAGCCTCCCAGAGTGCTAGGATTATAGGCATGAACCGCAACACTCTGCTCAGAAGCTTTTTAATGTAGATTCATTTAGAAACTGAGAGAGAAAAGAACATAGCAAAATACATGATGATACTATTAAAGGGTTAGCAAATTATAAAGTGCTCTATAAATATACTTTCAAGTCTATATCATGTATGTGGATATTTTCAACAATGCTGCTTTGGAAAATAGCTTAGACAGATCAACAATACGCATTTTAATAAATTTATTATTACACATTTTACAGAAAGTGGGTAGGTGACACAGCCATCTTGTTTATTTTCATAAATATAAGCACCCATGAACCTTAAAAAAGGTGGAGTGCGTATGTCCTCAGTGTTACAGCTGAAGTCTTAATGGAACTGTTTTTATTTTAGTACTTTCACAGTTAGGCTATGACAGCTTATTGCTGTAGAGCTTTACTTATTTATTTACTTATTTTTTTAAAGTCATGTTTCAGAAACAGAAGGAAGGTCAATCTCACTTTCTATAAGAGAAAGAAAGGTGACTCTTGTCATAATGACATAATGTAGTGGGGTCCCCAGGTGGAATCATGAGGAAAAGCAGACAAGGTCCTATAATGTCGCAGCTGAAAGGAAGGTGACGCTGAAGAGCTTCTCAGAAGAGCAATGACTCATTAGGTCCTGGCTCCAAACAAGATTTGATCCTCTCTCCCCACCTGGCCTCCCTCCAAAAGCAGAAGGAAAGGAAGAGGGCACAGCCAGGAAGGAGACTGTGAGAGGCTGGCCTGCTCTAGAGTCTTCCTGGCAGACCCAGGGCGGTGGGAAAGTGCTTGGACAACAAGAAATTAAAAAACAAGCATCAGGTGTGGGAAGCAAAGAAATGCAAATAAGTTTGAATGCAAACAGGATGGATAGATGAAAGTGTGCAATCACCCAGAGCTCTGTTTACAGCCTGAAAACAACTCTGTCTGTAATTACCTGGGTGCCATTAGCTGCTGTGGGAGCAGTTATCGAGGGGCACATAAAAGATACCACCTGAAGTTAAACCTCTTCCCATCCAGGCGATAAAGCAAGTTCTCTGTGAGTGCTGAATCTACCCTGAACTGAACCATGTTGTGCAAAAGGCTAGCAGTGTACCTTTGGTGAAATAAAGTCGAATTTTCATTATTTACTGCACATCTTAATGTAAATCTTACCATTAATTAAGAAACTAGATGATAAGAGATTTGACTTTAAAAAACATATACTGAAACCTACCAGAGCATTAGTTTGTCACAGAGCCTCCTGTGGCTGGTATCATGAACTTTGGTGGGCAAGGTCACCCAAATTGAGCCGAGAGTTGAGCCTCAGTCTTTGGCCCCAGTTCTGCTCCTTCCAGCATGCCAAAAGGGCTCAGCTGAAGGCAGTTTTGCTCTCCAGGTGACACTTTACAATGCCTGGAGACATTTTTCACTGTCACAATTAGAGGGTGTCATTGGTCCTACCCGATAGAAGTCAAGGATGCTGCTTTACATCCTCCAATGCAAAGAACAGCCCCACTGCAATGAAATTCTGCCCAACACATCAATGGTGCCTGGCCCTGAGCTTGAGGAACCTTGCAATACTTCATCACAGCACTGTGTAGGTCACACCTCAAGACAGAACTGTTCAGGGAAAAGGAGGTCTTAGACACAGAGTGCTCACCAGGGGCCTGAGAGTTACTGGAAGTGAATGAAAAAACAAAATGCTAGCTCTACTTCACAGACAGGGAGAAAGGGAAGAGGTGAGGCACTAAAAATTCATAGCATATCAGCCATAAATGCATTCTCAGGTAGCTCGGATCTAAATTGCCCTTTCAAAGCCCGAGAGATATTTCCAGTGCCACCTGAAGCCATTTGATAGCTCCCTAACATCATTCTGCAGTGAAAGGAGAAAGTAGAATGGCTCTGGCTTTTTCATGGGTTCTTTATTTGTCTTCTGGAATATTAAAGACTGCTGTCTCACAGAATACAAATAAGAGGTTAATGTGATAAGAGGCTGAATTGATGGTCTCCCTAGAAAATTTAAGACTAAAATGTCAGTTGAAAGACAAAGAGAAAGATGGGGTGGCTTTTGAAAAATCTCATTGGTAAAGACATAGAAGATTTTTCTAATAAAATGCTCTGAACTAAAAGCATCTCAGAGGAATTCTGAATTTAGACCAGCTAAATAGCATCAGGGGTTCTGGGGGGTTAGTCAAACAAAGTCGGGAAGGGCCTGTGTGCAGTGTGAAGCTGATTGAACAGCAAAAACCATGTAAAAGGCACAAAAGAGTTGGGCAGAAACATGCTAAGGAGAAGAGGGGAGGGTGACTCAGCTCCCCAGAGCATCACCAGGCTTAGCTGGCTGGATCCAATTTAGAAAGAAGTATGAATCCATCCCAGTTTTAGAGTTTGTCTGCATAAAACTCACGTATTTGCCAATTTTGTTGGTTTGTGGGTTTTAGGAAGAATCTAGGGTCTGGAGGGCTCTAGTATTTTACCACAGTTACAGGAGTGGATCCTGCTGGTGAGGTTTGGCCACAGGGAACCCCAGGGGATTTGTCACCCCTCTCCTGAGGCTGTGGCTGGAATACCCTGACCTGTGGCTCTGCAATCCTCCCAGGCCCAATTCCCAGCCTCTTGTTCATCTTGAGGGCTGGGAAAGATGCTCCCATGGAGCGAGGGTCTCTTTGGGAAATGGAATGGATGAAAATCATTCCTTCCTGGTGAAGTCTCCTAAGCAGACAGCCCTAAAGGAGTCTCCAGCTGGGAAGCCAGAGCCAAGGCCTCTCTGATTTCCATGGCAGAACTCATGGAAAAAATATGAGATGTAGTTCAATGAGATAATGCAGCTATATTAGCCAGTTTTATTTTCAGCCAGTCTTTAATAAATTTACATGTGACAAACTAGCTCTGAAATATTTAAAATTGCAGCATTCAGAAGAGAGACCTTCTCAAAGTCTGTCAGAAGGATTTTTAATCATCTTTAAGTAAACTTCAATTTCTCTGAAATTGGAGGAGAATTATTTCTGTACTTCAAAATTCAGCACGGATTCATTGAAGGGACTCTCTATCTCCCACAATAAGTAAAAAACATGAAATGATTAGTGCAAAGACATATACCATGAAATGAGTGTAAAGTCCTTACTCTTGAAGGCCGAATTTAAGACATTATTACTATCTATAAAAAGATTTACTTTAATAATAAAAACAAATGACCTTTATACAAAGACATTACTCAATATTATTTAAAAATCCCAGGTTTACTATTATAGGTGACTCACATGGCCACTTCTGTCCGAGTAGATGAGGACAATAAGCTACGGAGCAGAAAGCCTTGCTCAAGGGCATGTGCTCACAGGGACAGGAGAACTGCTTTCCCACCATGGAATGGAATGAAGCATCAATTGTATATGAAATGGTGGCCTACAGTAGGGGTAGCTTTTGCTTGCTGCACTAGGATTGCTGGAGTCCCAGTGGAACATGGCCTGCAATCCAGCTGTCTTTCAGGGGCCTGGCTTCCATGCAAACACTCCTTTATGATTTGTGAGTAAGCTTCTGACGTGGTAATCACAGAGATGAGTGGATAAAGGAGAACATCTGAGAGATGCAATGAGAGGCTCTCTCCCTTTTAATTTTGGGCATCATAATGACTAAACATAACATTTGTATAGTTCTCTGTAACGACTTTAACATAACCCACCTTGCCTTTGTTGCCAATGGCTACCTTGCTAATTAGGCCAGTGACGATTCTCTCCAGTATAGAGATGAGGAAATTGAGGCTCAGAGAAGTTAGTCTCTAGTTTAAGGAAATGAGTAAAGGTTAGAATCAGAGCATGAAGGTCTTATACTCTGCTAATTTGCCTCACCATTGCACAGGGTGGGGTGGTTTGGGTTGGGGAACTGGCCATACATGGAATAAATTAAAGTCACAGAGTTTAATGGTACTGAGAAGCATAGCAGGGGACAGGTGCTCATTAAATGCATACTTGAACATAAAGTTCATTATCTTACATACCTTGTCATGTCCTAATGATTGAAACCTGCCTGTAGTTCACAAATCATGCCACATACCATAAAAATGGACGATTCAGAGAGATGTGAATAAACATTGCTGTTTACACGTACAATTAGCTTTTAAAAGTGGTCATAATTGAAAACAAAATCCTTGGTAATCATCAATCAGTATTGCCTTTGGTAAAAATAAGTTCAAGGTGTGATCAATATATACAGTGAATATTAAAATAAAAATTTAAAAATTTAAAACTTGACTCATTGCCATTAACTCCTCTCAACATACTCTCCTTTGTATCTGACATAATTATTCCAACATTCTTGGCACTTTCTGAAGCAGTTCTGGAAGTTCTCTTTCCTGAGAATCTTTTCATGGCTACCCCCATGTCCTCAAATGGTTCAAAGTGTTTATGGCAATTTCAGTCAAATAAAAACATGGTGTGCCCTCATCTACCTTACTCACTGAATCTGGTATCAAGTGACTTCTGGGTCTTCCCCAAAGTCAAAGTGATTATAAAAAGTAAATGTTTTAAATCCTGGACATTGAGGCAGGCATGACAGCACAACTAAAGGTACTCAAGAGAGAAAACTTCCAGAATTACTTTAAAAAGTAACAAAAACAATGGGATAAGTGTGTTTAAAGCAAAAGG
>RJWT010015222.1:0-20581 GCA_004365215.1 Cuniculus paca
GAACAGAGACAGACAGTTCAGTTGGGTGGAAATGGGTGTCTGAAAAGTTCCTAGTGAGATTTTCCTCTCCAAATAACAAAGAAATGCCGAGCCTGGGAAAGGAGAGGAAGTGTTACAGAGTGGTTAGACCATGGCTCAGGACTCTGGAGCCAGACGTTCTGGATTTGAACTCAGCCCCACCTTCACCACTCTCCAGCCACAAGGGATTACAAAGAACTGTGCTTGATCCCCCAGCCTTGAGTCTGAGCTCATCTGGGAGCTGGGGAGGATGGTGACACCAGCAAACTCAGTGTCTCTGTGAGGATCACAGGCTTATGTGTACATGGACTCAAACACATGGTCTTATGCGATACACACGGCTTCATGTGTGTGTGTCTCACATTGCATGTGTGTATGTGTGTGTCGTGTGTGTGTGTGTGTGTGTGTGTAGTACAAGGATGTTTGGCTCAGCCGATCTGTTTTCTAAGATGTAGCCATGGTTATTAATCTTATTATTATTAACAGGACTCAGAGTCAGGGCAGCGCTCTCCAGCCACACTGAATATTTAGCAGAGCCCCTGCAGTGCAGAGCATGCTGGCACCCCTGCAGCATGGTCTTCCTCCCTCCACACCCATACGCCCGTGCTCTGCCTGGGGACAGCCGGGCCACTCACACCGGAGGCTAAGGCTGCAGTGAGGGTCTCTCACATGGCCTCCCCTGGAGACTCAGGCCTATGTCCTAGCTGTGCAGTCAGATGCCCCTGCACGAGGTTCTAAGGCAGAAACTGTGACACCAAGAAGGGTCACGTAGAGTCTGTTCTGACAACTGCTAGCTACATCCAGGGACAGCCTCCAGGCTGTGCCAGGCATCATGTCTGAGCTTGTGCCCAACTCTTCTTCTTAACGGCTGTGAGGGCCTGGGTGGCTGCCTCTGCCTCAGTGCTCTCATCTGTAGAATGGGCGTGATTGTTACACCTGTCACTTAAAGTTGTTAGGGGATGAAATGAGATCATGGATGGGAGGCTGCTCAAGCAGGGTCTGGACTGTGCTTAGCACTGCCACTGGCCACCGCATCATAGATACAGGAAGGACATGAGAAGCCTAGCAGGGGGAGGGAGGACTCAAGGGCGTCCTCAGGCTTTGTCCCCACCTTGTGCATTAGACTGTGAGCCACGCAGTTCTCGGTCATCTTAGCTCACAGCTGTGCCTCTGGCTCTCTCCCGGCCTTGTCCTGGACTCTCTCCATTGCCTCTTCTTCTGGATTCTCCAGATTTCACCACACCTGCAACCCGATGCCCAGGAAATCACTGAGCAAAGCTTTTCCTAGTAAATTCTGCTGGAATCCAAGTGGGAAAAATGAAATGTGATTGTCTCAACCCAGTTGGCAGACAGCAATACATAAAAGTGAAAAACAAAACAAAACAAAACAAAAAACTTAATATATCCTGGGAATTCAGCAGAGAAAAAGGGCTGGTGAAAAATTTTGACTTTGTTCCTGAGAAATTAAACAAACTACATTGACTATGACTATCTAAAAATCACATGATTCTGCAGTGGAAAAAATGATCCCTGATTTTCTCTCTTAACAAATTTTTTTTTAAAAAAGTATTTTAACAGAGTGGAAACTCAGTAGAGAATCAAATATTTCTGCAAATTTATCAATAGTCATGTTTGTATGATAGAAAGGGATCAGCAGCTCTAATAAGCGGTTTTCAGGAACATTTGTGAAATAAATACAGAGAAACAAGCAAATCAGGTGACAGATCCAACAGAACAGCACAGCTCTCGTTAATATCGTGCCTTCGATCCAACGGTAAAATGAGAACAGAGCTCCTGATTTAAGGCTGATGTGTATGAATAGAAGCATTCGATGTTATCGACGGCACTGACCCATGACCCTGGGTGAACGGGTATCCTGGTTCCAAATCTTATTCCATGCGACACTGAGGCCAACTGCCCTTTGCGGGATTTCAGCGCTCTGCGTGAACTCCAATGAGGCCCAAGTTCCCCCAGCTGCCAATGCCCACTTTGGAGAACAGCACTGCTTCCAGGGAACCTCAGACAGAAGCGCCCACGTGGCCTGGGTTCTCATCCTGACGCCCAGCTGGGTGCAGCCGAAATCAACACCAGCAAGGGCTCAGGACCCAGGGAGGCAAAAGCTTATCATTCTGGCCATTTTGTAAGTCGGACGTTAGAAACCCCAGTCATTCAGTCCAAGAGTCTGAAAATACGCCATGAGCTCTCCACTGTGCATCTGCAGATGTTCTAAGAAATGGCTGTGACTGGGCCAGTGGTCTCCGTTGCAGTTCAGGAGGAGAGTACCTCTCTAGTCTGCAGGAAATGGGGTGTCAGTCACTGCCAGACTGAAACAGGCCTTAGCACTCCTACTTGGGAGCTGAGGGGAATGAGTTAGACAAGGTCAGTGTGTGGCCGGCCAGGTTGACACGGCCCAGAGGGCCATGATGCCACATCTGATGCCACATCTCTTCATGGCTGGCCAGGGCTCCACCCACCTCACCATGGAAATGAGTGTGATAATAATCTCGGAATCATAATGATAACAGTCACCGAACTGGTGAATCTTGATTATCAATGTCTGTGCAACCTACACCTGGAGAGCTGAATCGGGCTTACCTGACTGTCTCTTCCTTACTGCTCTTTGATCAGACATGGAGCAGAGCAGCATGAGTCAGGAAAAACACCTTGGATCTAATGCCAGAGGGCAAATGCAGGCTTGATTTATGCTTAATCATCCCCCATCACAACTAGCTGTTTATGAAATAATAAAACAAGCAATATTTAGCATCACCCAAAGTGAATACAAGTTCTACATATAAAGAAATGTACTAATTGAATGCTTTTATTTAAAAATATGGTGACAGCCAATTAAGAAAATACAGTTTGAATTACAAGAGTGAAGTAGATGGTGGGCAGAGAACTAACCTAAAAATGGGAACTTGTGGAACTAACTGACCTTGATGAAGTACAAAGATTCTCTCTCCTGATGCTCGCAATTTAAAGGAGGAAAAGTTTAACTCAACTCACATCTTGTGGGGGTTCAGTCCATGGTCAGCAGCTCCAAGGCAGAACCATCATGGCGGAAGGGTGTGGCGGAGCAAAGCTGCTTAGCTCATGGAGACCAGGAAGCAGTGCAGGAGCAGTGTCAGAGAGAAAGGGGCCAGGGCAGACACATGCCCCAAGTCCACAAAGCATCCAGACACACCCCAGAGCACCCCTTACCCATCTTCTAGGCATTTCTTTATCCAGTGAAGTTGACATATCAGGATTAACAGTCACAAGACACTGCTGTGTCCTAGGCAAGGAGGTTTCCTACATAAGGGCAACCGAACAGTCTTGGAATGCAATGGTGTCCCAGTTTAGACCAGCTTGGTTTCCAAAGACTTGGGTCTTTACATGATAGAAATTCCCAGGATGGTCCAGGACATTCATTGCCCCTTGGCTCCCCAGACACTAAATATGAGGGTGCCTCTCATCTGCTGAGACAACTAGGCGTGACCCTGGGCATGGACATGCGGTCACTGGGGATGCCGGGCCCTCTGCAATGGAGAGCTCCACTTGGAGGTGGACAGTCCTTCTGGGTGAATGGCAGCAAAACAAACCGCTCAGTGGTCATTGGTGCAAGTGACCAATGGTGCTCCTTGGAATGGAGAAGAGAGCTTGTGAGGGGCCGAGTTAGCACCCCACACATCCTTGTACATCCTTGAAGCTGCAAGGATGGCACTTTCCTGGGCAGAGCTTGGACTGCTCTTGAAATGAGTGCCTCCCCGTTCTCTGTAAAGTCTGCAGTGCCCCTGCTCTCAGACCATGAAAATCAGCTTTTTAAACCTCGTCTGGGAAGAGGAAGCCAAAATGATGGCAGATCACACGTCTTCAGGAAGATTCCCACCATGGTCTTTGAGGAATGAGAGCATTCGAGTTTGCTGTCTTGATTCTCTGAGCCCTGGGACGACTTTCACCTTCGGACAATGGGCAGATGGGAGAGGTTGCTCTGGAGTGGACCCAGGAGGGGCGGTGAGAGAGGAGCCCATGACTATTTTATCTTTTCACGTCTTTCCTGTTTCCCAAGCTTTATATTTAAAGTATGAAAGAGATAAACAGATAAAATATAAGACAGAGCAGAGCAGGCCTAAGGCAAATGAGTATTTGAACTTACCTAGCGACGCCTCTGACACAGCTTCTTGGGAAAATGCAAATAAGAGAGCACATTTATGCAGAAAAAAGGAGCAAGCTTCCTGCCACGGCTGGGAGGTGGAACCGTGCTTGGGGACCAGAGGACACTGTGAAGGCAACGAGGGAGGTCAAGAGTCCAGCATACCCCAACAAAAAGAAATGATGACATCTGAGGAGACAGCAATGCTGATTTGATCATTGATGTGTCAAACCCTCACACTGTCCCCCAGTATAGGTACAATCGTTATGCATCAATTAAAAGGAAAAAATATTGGAGGGAAAATTGGCTACTACAACTATTGAACTTCTCTGCCTTGGAAAAATAGTGTTCCTACATATGATGGCATATTAGTTAACCTCACAAAAAGAAGAAATCCTGCCATGTACCACATCACGGGTGAACTGAGGGACACTGTGCTAAGTGAAATAAGATGGGCGAATACCCTGGATTCCGCCAGCAGAAAGTGTTGCCTGTGGCATCGCTGTTTGTAGAAATGCAGAGCAGAACCGTGATTTCCAGGGGCCAGGGGAGGGTACTGACCGAGAGTGCTGCCCCACAGGCACGAAGTTTCCATCAGGCAGGGTGAATTCACATTCCGGAGATCCCTGCCACACTGCGCCCATAATCAGCCACACGGGAAGCGAACTTAAAAAACCACGAAGAGGGTCGCTCCATCTAATGCTAACATCTGTCACCACCGGAAGAAACTTTTAAGTTTAAAAACAGATTTATCAGTTTGTGCTTCTCATGCATAATAATATATTCATCACGAGAACTTGAAAAAATAAGAGAAAAATAAATATAAATAAACATGTCTTTGATAAAAAATCTCATCTTCATATGGAGAGTCCTAGTGATTTTAGCCTGTGAATTAAAGCTCATATCCATGAGGATTTTTCTCTAATTTATTTATTTAACTTACTCTCCATTGAGAGAGGTTATTTACATGAAAAGGACTTAAATTCATAGCCCTTGTCCTTTGGGGTTGCAAAGGCTCTGCAGGTGGTGTGCAGAATACACACTGTATCCATCAGCACCCTCACACAGCTGCGGGAGTTAGAGGCACAACACCAATCAGAAGTAGCCATACACGTGTCGGCCAAAGCCCACATTCGCCTGTTCTCTGTGGACTCTAATTCCCGTTCCAGCACCGGCTTCCTCTTCAGGTAACGAAGCTGCCACAGGGAGCTTGGTTTTGTCCACTGAGAAGTCCTCCAAGCTGTCACCTAAGCCGAAGGTCCCCCTGCACTCAAGTCACTTTCTCCCCTTCTTTTAGAAACATCGGGGACTGCCAAGGACATTTCCACAGGGGAATTTAGAGCACAGCTTAGCTACCAGGTGCTTCCTCTTGGGCTCCAAAGACCTGCCTGGAAGTGTCACTTTGCCAGTGGGCCACGGAACCTCGAAGGGGTGAGTCAAACTCGCAGGCTTCAGTAACTCTAAGGCGTGTAGCTGCAGGGCTCCACGCTGTGCATCTATCAAAATTATGCATTTCCTGCCAGCAGCAGCAGTGAGCGATTCAAGCAGGTGACATCCTACACCTAGAAGAACATACAGAGGGAAGTAGTAGCAGAAGATTGTGATGTGAAACGCCAAAAGCATTTATCACCAGCAAGTGGGAGGCTTGCAAATTCTCTGTCTCTCTGTCTCTGTCTCTGTTTCTCGGTCTCTCTGTCTGTCTCTGCCTGTCTCTGTCTGTCTGTCTATATCCTCTGATACAGATGAAGGAGAGTCTGTTTTCATGGGCAGAAATCTCCAAGAGTTGACACATTAATTCATAAGACCCACACAGATCAAGGGAATCACATTCTAACACCTGCCCTTTTCACTTCTGCTGGCCCCTCCTGAATCCCCACTCATCCTTAATTCATCCACCATCACCCCACAGAGACTCACCATGGGCATCCACTTCTGTTCCAGGGGCATCCATACAGTCTCCAGGCAGGCTCTCTGTCCTGCTGGGCAGGAAAACTACATGCCCATCTCCCCAGGGCAACCTTGGCCTATCTATCAGTAGCAGTCATTTTACTCATAGAAGTATCACTGTTTGGGGCCAGGGAAATAGCTCACTGGCATAAGCACCTGCCAGGCAAGTGCAAGGTCTTGAGTTTGATTCCCAATAGCAAAAAGGAGAGGGAGAAAGAGGAGGAAGAGGAGGAAGAGGAGGAGGAGGAGGAGGAGGAGGAGAAGCAGAAGCAGAAGCAGAAGCAGAAGCAGAAGTATCTCTGTTTGGATAATAAATAATCTGCCTGCTCCAAGTCTGGCTCACACCTGGTCACAGAGACAAGCAGCCTCCATAGCCTCAACATACTCTGGACATGTTGGACCCTCCCCACAGAGCCCCCCAATAGCTCCACGGCCTGGGAAGCAGCCAAGCTCCTCTGAGACCACACACTTCCTGGGTGGGGTTCTCATTACCACCGAAGTTGTCCCCAAGATTCAACCTCTCCTTGCAGGGCATGGAAAGTGGCAGAGCCAGAATTCACACTTGGCCAAGCAATGGCAGCAGAGGTACCAGTGGGACACAGGAGAGTTTACCAGGAGTCATTCAGTTTGGGAAATGAGGGAAAGTTGTGTTGGATCCAACAGGTAAGCTTTGCCCTGCAGGACAATGGAAAAATGACACAGAGGGAGCTCTGGACAGAGACTCCATGGGGTGGTGACCAACTTCTCTGGGTCTGGTCAGTGAGTGACCTTGAGCTGCCATCCTGCAGACCTGCCTGGGCACCTTGTCTGTGTTGGGCCAGCATCCAGGTCTTGGGAAGTATCTCCCACATTGTCTAGGAAAGACTTTGAAAAGCAAGAAACACGATTCTGATATGGAGGGGCATGAAAACCCAGCCCTAGCACATCCCTCCTTCTCTGCAGAAGTTAAATTTCCCCTCTGTTATAGTTTAGATTTAGATTTAACCCCTAAATGGTTGCCATATTCAGAGGTGGAAGTTTCTAGAGATGATTGGATCACGAGAGCTCAATACTCAACAGTGGATGAATCCATTGATGAATTCTTCTGTTTGTTGGGTTGGTTTTCTTTGTTTTTTGTTAGTACATGTTTGCAGATTGCAGTCATCTTGTGGAACAGGTACATGTATGAAATACAGCTTCAGCTGAATGTGAGGTTAGGAGATGGGCCCAGGGGACAAGATGGTCACTGGGCTGTGACTTTCGTGGGGATATCTCTTCTGCTTCCTGGATGCCATCCCCTCCCACTGTGCTTTCCTCTGACACGCCTTTCTGCCATGCCACAATAGCCCACCATGGACTATCACCATGGAGCCAGCCCAACATGGACTGAACCCTCTGAAACCGTGAGCCAAATAAACCTCTCTTCCTTAAATCGTGAGTGTCAAGTATTTTGACTCAGTGGTTGGGAAAGTAACTAACACACCTTCCCTCTTCATCTTCTCACTCTGGTTTCTCCAATGTCACCTGCACACAGAGGCAGTGCACAGTGCCATGGCCTAGAGCGCCCATACAGCCAACTGATGGGGACAGTGATGGGTGGGAAAGTTAGAGAGGAGTCCTGTGGGGCATTGCAGTCCCCATGAGGGGACTGGCTGGTCCTCTGACCTCCCATGGTGAGGGGCTTTGCAGGAAAATGACATGACTTTATTTATGTCCTAAAGAATTATTCTGCCTGCTCAGTGGGAACAGACACATGGCAGGGAACGAATATGGGAGAGCAGGTACAGGCACTGGAAACTTAGGCAGAGGTTGGTTATGAGGTCTTAATTCAGGTCCCCGTGTGCATGGATTGCTTCCATCCTCTCAGGAACCAGCATTAGCAAGGCCCTCTGGAGATGGTTGTGCCCTTCATAAACATGAATGCTCGAACCTGCTTGGTAAGACTTAAGATCAGATCTCTGCACAGAAACGATTCTGGCACACATTTCCAATTCTCTGGGCATCGATTTCACAACTCATCAAGCCATTTTCTCAAGAAGGACCCAGTAGCCAACTGGCAGGAATCTGTGAACTGGTAGGAACAGGAACACACGTACAAGCCTCATGTGGAAAGTTCTGGGAACGGTGCTAACACAGGTCGGGAGCCTCACCTGGCCCTGCCAATGTGCCTTGTCTTGATAGAGTCTTCGAGGCTGAAAGCCAAACCAATGTTTTGCTGTTATTCTTTTCTTTAAAACAGCCAATAAAAGAAAAATTAAAATTCATGTGATTCTATAAAGAAAACATAGTCTATTCCCACCATAAGAAGTTGTGGTCACATTATTAAATTAGCCTTTCAAATAAACCCTAGGTATTTGAGGAACTCAATGTCAAAGTCATTTTTGGTTACTATAGCAAAGTACTATACACAGGGTAGTTTATACACAAATTAATTTACTCCTCACACTCCTGGGGGGTTGGAGGTCTGAGGTCAGATGTCATCATGCGTGGGGTCTGGGGGAAACTCTCTTCTGGTTTTCTGACTGCCAACTTGTCCCGCTGTCCCCAGGTAGTCTAAAGAAGGTTAGAGCTCGGCAATCCCTTTCATTAAAACTCTAATCGCACTTACGGGTTCCCCCTTTGTAACCTGGTCACTTCCCAGAGACGTCAGTTCTGATGCCATCATGTTAGTGATTAGGATTTCAGCACATGAATTTGGGAGACAAATCATTCAGCCCATTACACTCATCACACTTTGGTTTCTCCCCTTCCATATGGACCTCTGGCTTCAACTTCATCACCAGTCAGAGTCCCTGCCTGGGTTCATCTCAGGACCGATCATCTCTTTGTCTGTTCAGGTCTTGTTCAGGTGTCATTAATTAGTTTGCAGAGACATGAACGGGAAACCTGTATAGAGCCCACAGAGAAGGAAAGGACCTGCACTAGGGCCTGTGGGAGGAAGCCAGCCTAGCAAGGGAATGGTTCCCCTGTAATCCTTCCTGTCCTCCTTCCCATCTCTCCACTGCAACTCCATGAGGGTAGAACCTGGGAGCAACCTGGGGCTGGGGACAGAACAGAGACAGAGAAAACTCCTATGCCCAAGAAGCCCAAGGTCGATGTTCCACCACCATGCTTAGAATTCTGACTGACAGGTTTAATGGACTATCTTAATTTATAAAAGGTCCCTTGGAACTGTTTTTTAACCTAATAGTGCAGGACTGGCTTAAGAGTTCAGCAGAGGAGAGGGGCGGGGGCGACCCTCTGAGCACATCCTGAGGGCAGCCCAGAGGCTATTTTATCAACAAAACTGCCACTCAAGTTTCTTCCTTTGTGATGCATCCTCCTGCCCTAAGGGAGATAGCTTTGTGTAGGAAACAATCGTGATTAACCTCAGCTTACTTAACATCTTCCTTTTAAAGTTCAAAGCATTCCCTTAAACACTCTCATTACTCTTTTTGATTTTTCCCTTGAACACAAATGTTTCCCCCTAGGCTGAATATGCAGGAAACTTTCTTTAAAATGCACTGAGCACATGTAAATACCAGCCATGCGCTAGCACCTTAGTCTTAGGATGCTTCTGTCCCAGTGCTCCTCTTTTTGTTTTGTTTTTTTCTAAAGCACTGGGATATGAAATCATGTTAGCCAGGAGAACAGGTGCAGGCCTGCTCCCCACTCTTCTCAACACCAGACTTTGGGAAGGTCACCAAGGACATTCTAGGAAGGTCATGAAAAGACTTTGGAGATAAGTGTGTTAGCTTTCCATTGCTTTGACAAAATACCTGACACAGACGGCTTAGAGGAATAAAGGTTTGTTTGGCTCATAGTTTCAGAAGCTTCAGTCCATGGTCAGCTGGCTCCACTGCTATTAGGCCTGCAACAAGGTAAAAACATCTTGATGGAAAGGCTGTGGTGGAGGAAAGCTTCTCACACCACATCATCCAAGAGACAGAGGGCATGAGAGAACCAAGAGGACAGCTCCAGGAGCCAGATACTGTTCCCAAGGTCATTGTCCATCCTCCCCTTTCTTCCAGTAGCCCCACCTCCTGTTTCCATCATCATCCGCCAACAGCGCCCTCAAATTGTGATCTCACCAGTGGATTAATGATCCAATCACTTTCCCATGAACAACAAGGTTTTTAACGTAGTGAGCCAACCTGGAAGACACGTTGCACCTCTCACATAACAGAGCCTCCAGCTCATCAGAAGGCCTGAGCCTGGGAGCAGTGGCTTGCTCCACTTCTTGGTGCACCCGCTGCCCTGAAAATTGTTGACATTTAGATGTCGTTGGGGGCACTTTGTTCTGTGTCTCAGGATCATTCTCTTAGGGGGAACAGAAGCACAATCAAGAACAGCTAAGAACCAAAAAGGGAGCTTTGACCGTGTTTTGGTCACTTTTTTCTCGTTGCTGAGACAAACACCTGACACCCAAAATTAGGGAAGAAAATGTTTATTTAGCTTACAGTTCTTGGTGGTTTCAGTCCATAATCAGCTGGCTCCAAAGCAGTGTCATGGCACTGGGGCAACACTTCAAGGCAGCAGCCAGAGCAAAAGAGAAAAAAGGCAAGCCTCTTCTCTACCCTTAAATTGTACACAGGCCACTCCCTCTCCCAGGGTGGGTGTAGCACTCACAAAATGTCCTTGCCCTCCTTTGCACAGGATGAGGATATTTACAAAGTAAGAACCCTGGGTCCCTGCTGAGTCTCTGAGTTAAGCTTTTAAACTTCTCAAGTTGACACAATGTATTAACCATAACAGAACACATGTGACATGAGGGAAAATGGGACCCTCGTGGTCTTGAGGAATAAAGGGAATCACACATACCAGTGCCCCAGGGTGTGCGTGGAATGGAGATCTGTCCTCTCCTTCCTGCCAAGCTGATCCCCCTGGCCTCTGGTGGCCTCAACCTTTCCCTCCATAGGAGACCTGTCCCATGAGAGGCACCTGATGCCCAGGGGCCCCAACTCCCTCCTATCACTCAGTGCCGTCAAGGTACAGTTGGGACTGCAAATTCCCAGAGAGAGACTCAGAGAGACCTGGGTCTCAGAGCCATGTGATTTGCTGCCTCAGGGCCATGAGTCCCCTTTGATCAGGCAGGGCAGCCACACACACTGAGTCTGGAAAGTGAGTAGGAAGGCTTTCTGAGCAGACCAAGTGAAGTTGAAATAAAATCCAGCATGAGGCTCCCCATTCCACGGTGTATGTCCACGAAAGCTAAAAGCCTAAGTCCACGTGAAAACCTATACGCGAATGTCCAACAGAAGCATTATTTGACTACCTAGGAGCCGAAACATGGACGATCCCCAATTGGCCATCAACTCCCAAATGGGTAGAGAGAAAAAGCTACCTCTGTATGATGGACTGTCACCCAGCCAAAAGGCAAGAAGCTAGCACTGACACAGGCCACGGTGCGGAAGGACCTTGAGAACATTACACTAAGAGAAGCAAACCATACCCAAGGTCATATGTTCCGTGATTCCACTCTTGTAAAACTCCTATGACAGGAAAATCTATACAAGCATGACATAGCTTAGTGGTTTTCTGTGACTTGGGGGAGAAGGAACAGGGAAGTGGCTGCTAACAGGCGCAGTTTGTTTGGCAGGGGATGAGAATGTGCTAAAATTGACTGCGGTGATGTTGTGCAATCTTGCAATACACTAAAAACCATGAAGTGCAGTTTCATGTGGAAAACTTAGGGGATTCAAATCATTGTAGCCTAACAAGCTATTAAAAACAAAAACAGTGAACGTGGGGCAGCAAAGGGGAGAAATCAAAGGGTGTCAGCTTGTTCAACAAGCCCTGGCTGGTCTGCACACAGCAGGCGCTGCTGTCAGCCTAGAAGTCCAGGAAGGTGGAGAGATCGATGGTCCCCTCAGAGCCTGCAGGGCAGGGTCCTGTGAGATACAGGCTTCTCAGCCAAAACCACCCAACCATCAGAGGCTACAGAAGGAAGAGGACAATGAGGAAAACCCTGCGGCATCTCAGCAACTCAGAGGACAGAAGGATGAGCCATTCCATAGTTCCAGGCAGAGACCACAAAAGACTCAGAGTGGAGGCCACGCCTGAGTGGGGTCCCGTCCTGGACACAGGAGGAGTGGAGTTCTGCAGCAAGAAACTGCACTGCGAACCTGGTGATAGGAGGAGCCTGGAGCACGGGCAGCTGAGGGTGCATTTGGGGACACCGCGGATGCTGAGAGGAGCTCAAGAGTAACCGGCAGATGGTCGCCACCATCCATCCTAAGAGGGGAGATCGCGAGGAGGAGGAGTAGAAGGAGGAGGAGGAGGAGGGATTCTGTTTTAATTAAGGGAAGGAGCTGATGATCACTGTAAGAACACTGACTCATATCTGCGAGACTGCACATGCAACTTCGCGGTCCCCAAGTCTGATTTTTAACCACAACATTATGCCGCCTCTCCCAACAGCAGAGGAACAATTTGAATCAGCAAGGGGAAAATTCGCCATTCTTAGATCCAAGACATCACCACAAAGCTAATATCTGAAAAGAAGGGCTGACACTGGTTTAAAACTCATAAAAATAGAGTGCTCTCGACTTGATTTTCAGAAAATGAGAGCATTTTTCTCAAATCCTAAAATTTTCATCAGGATGAAGTGTTTATTCTCCATGGTTGCTGGATATCCTGCACTGAAACTCATGGGATTCCAGATCAGTGAGCTCTCAGCAAATAACATCGGGGAAGAGGCCAGGCCTGACTTTCTTGGGCTCTTTCTAACGTGTGCATGTGTCTTACCCAGCACCTGTGGTTACTCAGAGCACGCAGCATGCGGCGTCCTACCCTCAGCCCATGCATAGAGTGCTCCAGGTCCTGTCTGAGTTACATCCAGAGTCCTCTCTCTCCCCACCAGCCCACCACGCTCCTGGAAGGCTGCACCCCGGGCGTCTCATGGCTCCTGCCTCTGCCCACTCCTCCTCCTGCCTCAGACATCACTCATATTTCCAGGGATACTTGGGGTTGTGTTGGGTTTATCCAGACGCTGCAGTGTAATCGCCCATCTCCAGACCCTTACAGGATCTGCACAGCCCTCTGGCTATGGAAGGTTCTATATTTGTGGTGATGGGATTTAAGACTTAGTTATTACTGGGGCATCCTTCTGTGCCTGCCACACCCCCTAAATCAGAATCACAAGGGTGGCATCGGAACCCACAGAATGCACTGGAAGGGTTTCTATGTAGAAAAGAGTTGGAAAGCTCCCTTCCTAATCAGTGTAAGGAAGCCTGACCTCTAGGAAGGTCTCCTTTCAGGCCTATTAATGTTATTTCTGATTGATTTGCAGATCTCAATTATGACCATCAAATCCATCGGACGGAAGCCAACTGAACCGGGTTCAAGATAAAACCAAGGAGCCAGAGATGGTGCCAATTAGAATTTAAGAGCCTTTATTAGCCAGCTGGCGACTGGACAGCAGGACCCACGCAGGGAACCACTGTGCGGTGCCGAGTGAAGGGAGAACTAGGTATTTATGTACTATAACCATACCTCCGGTGACAATGGTTACAGTTAAACATGAATCTATGATGTCCTGGTTGCCATCCCCGTTGACAATGGTTGTAATTACACATAGATCTATAACATCTTGGTCCATCCCTGTTGACAATGGTTACAATTACACATACATCTATAACATCCTGGTTGGCGTACCTGCTGGGGCACGGTACACCCAACAGGCCTGAGAATACGGAACTAAGTTACATTCTCAAGTGTGGGGGGAGTAGCCTCACAAGCAAGGGAGTGGAGAGGTACAGACAGGGTTCAGTAGTTCTTCTATTATGTTAGCCTACAAGAGGAACTAAAAAGGAAAAGTTTCTCTCCCAGAGGGCCCAGCCTTTGCGAGCCATCCTCAGGACTGTCTGTTGCTCCCCACACCAAAAGGGACATCCCAGGGCCTTTCATTTAGAATCAGCTCCCAGACGCTGAGCGATTTTGTCAAATACTCCGAGGAGAACTAATAGCCTCTCTCACAAAAGAGAAAAAACATGTAAATCTCCATTCAGCCAAGCCTGTGCTACACTTCCTTCTCAATTAAATTTAACAACTGCTTCCTGACAGCTTCAGTGCCACACCTGATGCTCCCTGCCTGGGCTTCCAGAGGAGATCAGAGCAAGCTGCAGCCACGGAGCAGCTGACAACACAGCGGACTGTCTTTGGGATTAAGCGTGAACATGCGCACACGCGTGTGCATAATCCACCCATTCTCTCTCTGTCTCCATATGCACGCTCCACTCCCACACGCCAACGTGCACTTATAAGGATGCACGCAGGGCTATTTGCTTATCTGGCAGTGTGTTGGCTTTATTTGGACTTCGTTGCTCCTGGACACTTGAATAAACAAACGCACGGAGATGCGAGGGGTCCTCTGTGATAGACGGCTCTCTGGGGAGCACAGGGGGAAGAGATGCAAAGGCTGGGTGTGCACGCAGCTCCCTGAGGGTCTGAGGAGCAGGACATCACCCTCTTCGGCAGGTGGAAAACACCAGCGTCTCTAATTACAGCCTGCCTGAGGCTCCTTTTAGACCATGTGCTGTGGGAGTCCTTGGCATCTAAATTGAAATTGAACTTCACAGCAGTTGGATGAGGTTGCATTGCTAAGGATAGAAACATGTGACAGACAGGTTGCTAATTACCAGGGACCTCCTCGGCACCCCTGGCAGGGAGAGCAGGAAAAGAATTGATCAGAAGGAAAGAGGTGAGGGCTACTTGGTAAGAAGGACAGAGAAAGGGCAGCTGGGTGTCAGAAAGTAAGTAGCACATTCCTGCCATCCCAGCTACAGGGGAGGCTGAGGCAAGAGGACTGTAAGTTCAAGGTCAGCTTCTGCCCGATAGCAAGACCCTGTCACAAAATAAAAGGAAGAGGGCTAGAGATGTGGCTCAGCATTAGAGCATTTACCTGGCATATGCCAGGGCCTGGATCCAGTCCCCAGTATCACACGCACACGCACACACGCATGCATGCATAGACACCCTTGTAGAAACTGACGTAGATTACATTCTGTGGGTATAATTCATGAGTGTGTGTTATATATTTGTGGCATGTGTGTATCATTTTACATTACTTTGGTGAAACATATATGCAAATACATAGGATAGGTATAACATAATACAAACATAAGTAGATACTATCGCATGTACTACAAGGCATCGTATAGTGTGTTTACATTATTTTCTGTGAAATATATATTACATAAGTATTTGTATATTTTAACGCAAATCAGATCCTTATACATACATGGCTTTATCTTGCAGGTTATTTAAGTTTGTTTCCATGGTGACAAAAGCAATCATCTCACTAGGGAAATGAAGAGTGAGCCTGGCAGTTACAAGGCTTCGGTCTGATGCTCACCTTTGATGTCTGCATTGGGGTCATAAATATTTACGGAGTCATTAATAAATGAATCTGTCCGTGAGACAGGAGGGCATGATGCTAAGGTACTGTTATGGTTTGTGTTTAAATGGGCCCCCCAAGCCTCAGGCAGTCACGGCTGAGTCTAGCATTTGTGACTGGTTCGTTGTCTAGCGCTGGGATTGGTGGTGTGAGTGCTGCACCCGCCCAGGGGCAGAGGCAGCAGACTATATAAAGGAGGGAAGGTGGCGTGCTTTCCACTTGCCTCCCTTTCACTCTTGTAACCTGCAGTCACCATGAACCGGCTGCCCCTCTGCCACGCCACCCTGCCTTGGAGCCAGCTGAGTATGGACTGAAACCTCCACACACTGTGAACTAAATAAACCTTTCCTTCCTTCATTTTGGGTGTCAGGTATTTTGTCTCAGCAACAAGATAAAAGTAACCAAGACAGGTACACTCTTAAAAAATTATATTCTCTGTATGCTAAACTGAATTTGTCCCAAGGATGCTTCCATACTCGGACTCTTACATAACACACTTTGATCTAACTTAGTGAGTAAACCAACCAAAGTCTAACTAGGGAATTTACTCTTCTATCAAGTAGCAGTGTCCCTGATCACAGTGGGGCGCTTGGGTCCAGCACAGCCATGTACTGATGCACTGGACACAACTGTGCCCGTGGATCCACCTGTGCCCCCTTCCTTTTCTGGGTCCGGAAGTGCCAACAAGCCGCCCCCAGGCTGGAACCCTCTGGTCCAGCTCTGCTGTGCAGGGCCACCCGTCCTGCAAATCGCTCTTTGCTCAAAGAAATTCTGCTAAATATCATCTCAGTAAAAGTTTTAGCAGCCGCTTCTCTAGAATAAGAGGCACAATTATGGGAAAAGAAAGCAACTGCCTACCTGGCTGCAGACCTGCCCTCTGAGTCCTCTACCCGTAAATTTCCAAACCTGCCTCATAGTCATGTTCCTTCCTCCTGGGGTGACCTCAAATCTGCTCACCTGTGAGCAGACTGCTGCTCCTGGGGGCTTAATTCCTTGTTCACCTGCACGAAACGATCACCCCTACAACTGGAAAATCGGCTTATGGAGTGTGTGGACACAGAGGGGCAGCACATTAGCAGGCGAAGCGGGGGTCTACGCACTGCAAAGGGGCAGCTGTGGGCCTGGGCCTGGAAGCTGCTCATCCATCCACAGCTTCTGCTTTGTTAGGACCCCAGGAATCATGGGCTGCAGGCGCGAGGTTGAGCTGTCCACGGGCTGCGTCTGTCTTTCCTGCTCTCCCTGTTTCCTGTATTTAATTCCTTCAGCTGCAAAGACAGGTGAAAGCCAAAGGCAGTCTTTACAGGGATCTGGATAGTTGCTTCAGGGAAGAGAATTATAACTCTCTCTCACCTCTGCCCACCAGGGCTCTCTTCCTTTGTGGACTCGAAGCAGGTGCTACCTAAAATTTATGTCCATTTCTTTTCGTAAATCTTTGTGTAACGAGAGACGCTGCCCTCTGTATTCCAAAGCCAGAGCTGTCACCTCTTGTTACCCTGATTCCTGTAAGCTATGCAGTGTGCGCACCTGGCTTTGTGTTCTGTTGACTCAGCCTTGAAGAAGTAAATAGGTCGGTCCAAGATTTTACTTCATGTTTATTTGTTGCCAGCTATTTACTCAGAGTTACTCAAATGAGGGCTGGGTTTTTCGTGGATCCCTCTCTGGTTGACACTGTGGTCAATTGGTAGAGGCTGGGCAGGATGAGTGTCCAGGAGCAGCTGAGCTGAAAGTAGAAGAGGACCCCAGGTTCTTGGTGGCATCCTGGAGGGAAGTTTTTCCTGTGCTGTGTGCACACATACAGGGGGCTTCCACAGCAGTGGCCCTTGACTGTCTGCAACTGCCTTTCTGACCGCATCTCTTCTGTATGGAGCAGACCACAGGGCCAAGAGGAGCCTCTGCCTCAGGCTGCCCTGTCCTGGAGAAGACCAGGCTCGCTCTGCTTGGGCCCTTCCTGATATCAGAGCTCCCTGGGCCTGGCTTCCCTCAGGGCTGCCACCTGCTTCCAAGATCTCCAGGGATCCCCCAGAGACGCGGGCTCTGCCCTCTCCTCCTGTCAGGATCCAGATTAGGATAGGACAGGGGCCTCTCTAGACTCTCCATGACAACTGTTCTGCTCTTTGCAGGTATCAGAAAACCCCATTCCAACCAAATCCAGCAAACATGGCTCAGCGTCATCCAATGTAAATAAAATCTGCAAGAATATAACAGGGTCACCAGTGTGCAGTTTCTCTCCTCCTACCTCTGCTCTGCAATGCTGGCTGCCTCTTCCCCTCCAGCCCATGGCTCTAGACTCTTAGGGCCTTGTGCCTTCCAATCCCTGAGTTAAAATTCCTCCAAGATAATTCCTCCAAGAATTCCTCCAAGAATCCCTCCCTGGGATTCACGCAGTGTCTACCAATCTCCATCCCAGCTCTGCCACAGGAGCTGGGTTATGCTGCATGGCCAGGAGGCCTTGAGCCTCTGGTGATGAAGTCACTGTCACTGATGGCAAAGGTGAAACCCTGCTCACTCCAAATCAGTGGAAGGAAGGCAACAGCCATGCTGTCAGCAGAAGGGTAAACCCCACGAAGACAGTCGTCCCCCAAAGCCACGTGAGCTCTGGGAGATAGAGCCTTGCTTTCTCAGAAGGGGTTTACAGGACGATGCTGAATGTCTTCCTTCAATTCAGAGAGAGAATTATCTGCATATTTATATCTGTAATGTATGTTTGCATAACCACATCCATTACAAGCATCAATGCAGGCATGTTGGTGTTGATGGACATATATCCAAAAGTTCATCATTCCTAATAACAAGCGATGGCCCCACATTAAAGTTGTCCAGAGAAACGGAGCCAATAAGATATGTGTGTGCGTCTGTGGGTGAGGCGTGGAGAGAGAGGCGTGCACACATAGAGAGAGGCGCAGCATAGATGGCCCAGGCATCGGTGTATGTGGCTGTGGAGGCTGAAGAGTCCTCACATCTGCCATCAGCAGGCTGGATACTCAGGAGCCTATGCACAGCTGGAGTCCGAGTCTGTAGGTCTGGAAACGAGGAGAGCCAAATATCAGAGTTTCACTGCCCACCAGCAAGGTCAGACCCAAGAAGAGCCAGGGATCTGACCTGAGTCTGAAGTCGGGAAAAGCCTAGCGTCCCATCCCAGCAGCCCTGTGGGAAGAGTCCCACCCCCTCAGGGCCTCTGTACTCCTCAGGTCTTCACTTGATTAGGTGAGGTCCACCCACATGGTGTGAGGCAATCTGTCTCATTCAGTCCTCTGATTCAAGTGTTTATCTGACCAGGAACATCCTCCCAGGCACACATGTCCAAAATGACATCCGTCTCAAAGTCTAGACACCCCAAGGCCAGTCAAACAATACCTAATATTAATCTGATGATCCCCTTACAAATACAACACATACCTCAGATATGACCCTACAATAGCCCTCTTCACTGTTAACTGAAACATGAAGACATTATTTCTCCACAAGCCTACAAGAATGTTCATTGCAGATTTTTCATAATACACAAGGAAATGAAAAAATTCAACAGTCCATCAAATGGCAGCTAATCAAATTATGTTTTATCATCCACTTCAATGCTCCCTGGCCATCTAAAGGAAGGGACTGCTGATTTGCTCGACAGCCTGGATGAATCTAAAAACGTGATGTCACATGAAGGAAACAAACTCCAGTACAACCTACTACGCAATTCCAGGAGTCAGAAGCCAAGAGTAGGAAGCCGGTCCCTGGGAGATGGCAGAACACGTTCAGCTCTGAGGATTGTGCTGACTGAAAATCAGCAGCAGGAGACTTTGGGGGATGGTGGAAATGTTCATTACCTTGATCAGGATAGAGGTCGCTTGGGGGTTAGGTACTGAATGAAAACCTGAGAACATTACGCTGTAAATTTCAAAGTGCACATCATAAAAGTCATGCCATGGGGAACAATTACAAACAAACAAAAACAAATACCCTTGGTAGAAGACCTTTCAGTTCTGGCCACCTTTCCTCCCAAATAAAAGGAGGTGGAGATCCTGTGAAAGGAATATTTATGCGGCCTTTGCAGACAACCTCAGAAGTCAGGGCTGCAGGAAGAGGGATCTGAAGGAGGGCAGGAAGGGAAGCATCCATGCCGTGGGCACCCGAGTCCCCAGGGCAGAGCACAGGTAAGGACAGGGACATACATGTGTCAGGTGTGGGTGCACTGTGAGCCTCTTCATTCTCCGGTGGAAACAGGGTCAGCAGAAGTTGCCTGTGATTCAGGGGTTCCCATCTGTTTCTGCCCATGTGCTGTTTAAAAGTTTTCTTGATCTGTCTCCATCTGGACCAGAGCAGACTGGGCAGTACTTCTTTACCCAATTAGGCCTCTCGTCCACTGGTCCCACTGATGGCATCTCCAGTTGCCATGTGCTTGTTTGGGTCCTGAGTGATCTGTTCTGGCCCCAGCAGGGAACAGCCAATCAGAGGCCACAGGGCCCTGAGGTCCTGACCACCCTACATCCCCTCCCGTCCAACTCATCCTGGAGAAGCAGAGCAGATCTTAGGTGGTGTGACTGAAGATGACATCCAAGGCCCAGATTGTCCTGGTTTCCTTGAGAGTTGGTATTAAGTGATCACTTTTACAGCGCATCACTACTCTCATTTTAAGAATGGGAAAAGAGAGGGCCTCAGTTTCCTAAATGAAGAAAAGAATACTATAAAAATTCATGACAACTTCATCTTCAAAGTGCATGGAGACCATGAGTCACCTTCCATGCAAGCTAGTTTTTTGAACATGTTGCAAACTTTAAATTTAGAAGCAAGAGTTTAAAATCTGTTATGGTTCAGATCTTAAGTTTCCCTCAAATCCCAAGGCTTATCTTATGTCAGCCTGTGGCTCCACTGGGAGCAGGGACATCCCAGTCTCTGAAAGGCAAAGGTCTCCTAGAAGAAAGTGAGGTCAGTAGGGGTGCACTTGGAAGGGGATATTGGGACGCCAGCCCTTTCCTCTCCCTCTCTCTCTCTTTGCCTCTTGACCACCATGAGGTGAGCAGGTCTCCTCCACCACATGACCCCACCATGATATCCTGCCTCACCACAAGCCCTAAGTGATGTGGCTACAGAACCATGGACTGAAGCTTCTGAAACCCTAACCCAAAATGAATCTTCCCACC
>RJWT010015223.1:0-20557 GCA_004365215.1 Cuniculus paca
AAGGTTACTTGATCTTGAACTTCAGAGCTTTGGAAACTTTATTTTTATAAGCTACCTGTTACATGGTTTAAATCTAAAATATTCCCCAAATGTCTCACATGTTCACAGGTGCTTTGGAAAATGATTGGATTATGGGCATGCTATAATCATCAGTGGATGAATTCACTGATGAGTTCATAGCCAAAAGTGTTAGTAGGTGGAAACTGGTCAGACCATGGGGGTCATGAAAGCATGACACGGAAGGGCACACATATTTCTCCCTCAACCTCTGCCTTCTATCTCTGTTTCCTGCCTGCTATGGGTTTATCACCTTTCTTTCCCTGTGCCCTTCTTTGTGCTGTTTCTGTCTTGGAGTCAACCAATCATGGACTGAGCACTTTACAACCATTAGTTGTACAAACCTATTCTTCTTTAAGTTGCCAGGTGTTTCGTGCCAGCAATGGGAAAGTGACTAATATGTTACTCATTCTCTGTATTTGCTTATAGCAACAGAAATGGGCTACTATATTATCCTGCCTATAGGATCCCCACCTATTTCCTTATTTTGTTCTACTTTTCTCTATAACGTTTGTTATTTCCTGAATTCTATTATATTTTCAGACAATTATACTTCTCTCAATTTATTGTAGACTCCATAAGGTCAGAGTTTCAGTTTTGACAGGTAGAAAGTTCTAGAGAACAATAGTACAACATGAATCTACTTTGCAATATTGCATAGTACACTTAAAGAGTAATAAAGATGGTAAATTTTCTGTTATGTGTATTTTTCTACTATTTAAAAATTTGTTTTCATACATAGAAGGTGAATTGAAATACTGTGTAGTATGCTATGCCCAAAAATACAGACACAATATAATTTTGAAATTAGATGTAGTAGTTCTAAGAAGGGTGTTCAAATCCTTATAGAACAAAATTGTTCCAAATGATGGATTTAAAATGTTACTATATAAAGACATGTGTGGACACATAGAAACAATTTTTACAAGGATCATTATGGAATTTAGTAGCTATTAAGAAAAATCGGTAAAAATTCAGAAAATCGTGTCATATCTCTAAAGCTTAGTTGGAAGTGTTTTCTCTTGGGGACATGCACACCTATATTATGCTTGTGCAGACACATAACCACACGTATTCTGATCTTTTAACTTCCTCTGAAAACACATATTATTTAATGAGTCAGTGCCTGTGTGACACATGTGCTTGTAGGGACTTCTGTCTTTACATCTAAAAAAGTTACTTTTGATGCTCAATATGATAGACTTACTTGCAGTGTTTTTAGAGCATACAGTAGTCCCTCCTTACCCATAGTTTTACTTTCTACAATTTCAGTTACACATAGTCAATCATGGCCCCAAAACGTTAAAAGGACAATTCCGGGCAGACATAGTGAATGCCTATAATCCAAGCACTCTGGAAGGACCGTGGAGGAGGATTGCAAGTTTGAACTTAGCTTGGGCAATTTAGGGAGATCCTGTCTCAAAATTTTAAAAATGGCCTGGGGATGAACTTAATGTGAAGGCCCTGGGTTAAATCCTCAGTACTTAAAAAAAAGAAAAACAGATAAATTTCATATTTGAAAACAGAAAGAGACTGTCCTGTGCAAAACGCTTATTTTATTGTTATAACTGTTCTATTTTATTATTGTTGTTGATCTCTTTTCATTTTTAATGTATAAATTAAACTTAGTCATCCTATACACACACAGAAAAAGCCACTGTGTATGTAAGGTTTGGTACTGCCCAGAATTTCAAGTGTCCACCAGGGATCTTGGAATGTATCTCCCTGGAAAAGTGGTACTATATGTCATTATATTTGAAAATAATATTCTTCTGAGCTTGCATGTTAGAAAAAATTACTATCTAGTGGGAAAGTGCCTTTTGTTATTTTATATCTTTTTGGTATACAGAAGAGAGAACTGCTGTTTGTTATTTCCAGTTATGTAGGTTGATACTGCTCTGATCTTTAATAATAGTATAATGCATTATTTCTGATTTTTTTTTTTGAGGCACCGGGGATTGAACTCACGACCTTACACTTGCCAGGCAGGCGCTTAGACTGCTGAGCTAGATCCCCAGCCCTGGTGTTTTTGAGACAGGGTCTTATTATGCTGTTCAGGCTGGCCTTGAGCTCACTTTGTAGCCCAGGCTGGTCTTGAACTCACAATGATGCGCCTGTCTCAGCCTCCCGAGTGCTGGGATTACAGGCGTAAGCCACCATGCCCGGCTATTTCTGATTCTTAAAATGCCAAAAATTTCAAGGTGTTTTTTATTGATATAGTATGCGTGTGAATTGGAGCGGAAGTTGGGAAATTTCTCTGCTCAAAGATATAGTTCTACTGTGGATATTTGAAATGCCACCAATAATGATTCATTTCTTTCTGGTAAGTTTTTCTATTGCATACTGGCTGTTTTCTAAATTACAAATACTCCAGGGAGGCATAAGACACTGAATAACTCACACCCTATTTTGAAATAATTGATCATATCTTTTTAATCATAGGAGGAACTTAGGCGGTAGGGAAATGCTGGTAGAGGACTCATGAAAGAAGACTTGCTAAGGATGACCCTGATCAGGTAATGTATAGATTGCGAAGATTCTCCTTCCTACCTGAGCTGATGGCCTAGAGCCTGTTCCTTCTTATAAATGAATTTCTCAATTGCAAGTTCAAGCTTTGAAGATATAAACAAAGTAAAATGGAAACTGGAAAAGTTACTCAAATTATTTCATTTTTAAAAGCCTTCATTAGAGCTAACCAGAAATGTTTTAGCTTAAATTATTCAGTTGGACTAACTACCTTAAAATTATCTAAATTAACTTGCTCCCTGGTTCATCTTATCTGTTTGGATAGACAGACCTTAGGCTGTGTCTGCTTTACCCTGTATGGATTGATGTGGGAACAAGGAATTCAATTAATTCTATTCACAGAGGGCCATCTTCGCACTGAGTAAACGGTGAAATGAATACTGTTGGTTTCTTGCTATCCCACCCCACTGTAAAGCCTGAGAGGGTCTGAATCTAACAAATTTAATGATCTCAGTTCAGCTGGTTTATTATGCATCTCCGGGTGGCTAACACTTGGCATCTTATTTTAAATATATTGCCTTCAAAAACAGTTCTGCTTTTGGGACAGCCTGCAGAGCTAGTTCATTGTTTGAAAAGCAAAGAAAAGCAAATTGAGCCATTGTGTAGCTAGCTAACAACTACTGTGTACTTACCATGTGTTGAGTATTTATTATCTCATTAATCTGAGAGCAATTGTAAGTGCTATAACAGTTTCAACTCCTTGGTAGTTTGGCGTTATAACCCATGTGCCTAAGCACAGTGCTCTCTTGAGTGACAATACGACTGGGTGGCCAAGAGTATGGGTGCTGTACTCAGATATCTGAGTTAAGTACACTTGTGTGCCTCAATTCCTTCTCTGTAGAATGAAAGTAATAACAATTTCTATCTCGTAGAGTTTTAAGAAAGATAGAGAGTTAATACATGCAAAGCACTTAAAAGGGTGCCTAATACATAATAAATTGCTTAATAAATGCTACCGATTTATTATTAACATCATTAAATATTACTGTAGTCACTATGTCAAAGTAACAATGTGTCCCAAAGGGATTGTGTGGAAATCTCTTTCATCACCGAATTTACTTGTCTGTTCATCTTTAATCTTCCCTGACTCCCCCTACCCTACTGACCATATATATTCTTCAAAATAGATTTTGACTTTGGACTGTACATTTGAACAGAGCTGGAAATCAAGAGCAAATGAGCTGTTTGAGTCCAGGTGCTATCAAAAGCTTGTTTCTTTTCTTTTTAGTTTAAAAAGTATCATAAATGTCACCATGTTGATGAGATTTGTGTATCACTTATGGTGCGAACATATTTAATATTCATGATCTCATCTGATATATTTGACTTACACAAGAGTGTACAGATATGCCTTTCATCAGTAGAAGTTGGAGTGCAGAGAAGTTAAATTTGCAGAAGGGTTCTTCACTAGTGAGGAGTGAAGTTGGGGGAGGTAATAGAATTGAGTGAAAGAGGAAGGGAGATATTTGGTATTGCCTTGAGAGATTTCAGATACTTGAGACTGTTAAAGTCAGGCCTAGGGCTAATAGAAAAAGCAGAAAGGGGAAAGAAATAGCAAACAGTGAAAAGAGGTTTATAGGTTGAGAAGAATTCAGAGAGCTAGCAGCAGTTTAAGACTGCTGACTAGTCGCATCTAAAAATGGATGTTCTTCAATAGCAGGGCCTTTATCTAGGTCCTTAATTTCTCCTCTTGGTACTTAGTGTAGTGTTGTTGAGTGCCTAATGAATTGTTCTCTCTGGCCCAAAGGATTTTCCCTCCAGCATCTACTGTGAGCTTAAGTGTTGGAAAATGGTTCATTTGTTCCATCGAGGAGAAAGGAAGATCTCCTATGAAGTCAAGGAATTGGAGGAAAATGATGGGTATTCTCTGGGGTGGTTAAAATTAGAGCTCTCTGGTCCAGAAAATAAAGTGTGTTTTAGTAGAGAAACATTTATGGAAACATCAATAAACACTGTGATTAAACTGTAGATAGGATTCCACCAGTGAGAACAATTCAAACACTATCAATACATTTGCTTTTTATGGGTCCTATTCTTATTTGCAGGTAAAAATTCCATTTTAATCATCCAAATGGGTTATTCAGTTGGTTTTGTTAAATTCAAACAATGTTAAAGTAAAAATCTAGTTCTGCAGGATGCAGGAATTTTATTCCCTATCTTTCTTCTTTCTTGTGTGTGCACTCCTTGTAGATAATAATAATTTCTCAACATTCAAACTTTTGGTGCAGGCATGAATTCTTTCCATTTAAGAAGCAATAGAGAGCATCAGGCTTATGTTTAGGCTATCCAGAAAGTATTGTTGCTCCAAAGACATTAAATCTCTGGCAATTAAAAAACTGTGACAATGACATGGTTTCTTAAAGAAAAAGCAAAAGAATGTACAAGCTCAGGGGAGGGACAGTTGGTAGAGTCTGCTTGGCCCTTCTCCTGGTCCTATAGTCAGTCTCTCTGTCTCTGTCTCTCTTTTTCCTCCTCATGTGCACACATACAGTTGGTCCTCCATATCTGTGGGTTTTGCATCCATAGATTCAACCAACTAAGGATGAAAATACTCCAAAAAATTGTATCTATACTGAACATGTACAGACTTTTTATTTCATATCATCATTCCCTAAACAATAAGGTGTAACTGTTTACATAGCATTTATATCATATTAGGTATTACAAGTCACCTAGAGATCACTTAAAGTATATGGCAGATGCATGTAGGTTATATGCAAATACTACACCATTTTTATGTAAGCCGCTGAACAGTCACAGATTTTGGTATTACGGAGGAGTGTTGAAACATGCCCCTATAGATAATGAGGGATGATTATGTATATCTGGGGAATTATTCAACTGGGCTAGTTGGATTGAAATTACCTAAAATTTCTTTGTTCCTGATTTCAATCAGTATCAGAACTAAAGAATTGAAAGGTTGGTGGAAGAAGGAGTTGGTAAGGGTGTTTGAGTCAATCTGGAAACTGGTAAGAGAGACTAGGAAAAGATGAGGTTTGAAAGATAGGCAAGGTCTAATCTCAAAGGGTCTTGTCTGTCATCCTCAGTGTTTGAAGTTTATTTGGAATGCCACAGTAGAGCCCTTTAAAGAATTTAAGCATCATGTTGGCTTTGGGGATGAGAAAAGGGGGCAACACCGTAAGAGTAGAAAGACTCTGTAGATGCATTTAGGTGATGCTTTGCATTTTAGATAATATCCTCTGGGTTTCTGGGTGGGAGTGAGTTGGCAGAAGGTGTGACTGAAGGTAGCAGGGGATGACTGAGGTCTGCAGGAGAGATGATGACAGTGATAGAAGGAGACTGGTTTGAGCAGCAATAAAATGGAAGTGTTAGCAAAATTTGATGACTTACTCCATGATGGTGTGAGAAAAAGTGAGGAATCAAAGATTCACAGATTTTAGCCTTCTCAGTTCATCTTGTTGCTGTTGTCTTTCCTCACGTGGCTTTGCTAATGCTTCTTTCCCCTTTCTTTCTGCCCCACCTCCACTGAGGCTCTGCAAGCACATACAGTTGCAACAGATAGAACAAATACTGAACCAACATTTTTGTTAAATAGCTTAACTGCTTTGTGGACAGGGATTTGTCAACACATCTGTTCTAAAGGATTTTCTTTTAATAGATTTTTTTGTGTGTGTGTGGAAACCAGATCAGCAAAGCATTGTTAGTATGGCCAATCCTTAGAGACTTGGAAACTGCTGTATGAAGCAGGATTGATTAAATGATAGTTTACCTGTTTGGAATGAAACTCACAATCCATTCTTCAAAATTGTTACTATTATTTGGTCAAAGGTAATTGAAGAGAGGATCCTATCATTACTCATATTCTAGGATGGAGACCCATTATTTCTGTCTATAGGCAGCGGGCTCTCTGCTTCTTGAGATAAATGCAACGTGGAAGTTGAAGGGCACTGTTCAGTTAAGAGGGAATTCTGTAGGAAGGAGAAAAAAGGCTGACTACTGTACAACTAAGGATGCTACCAGATGCAGAACTAGGGTGCAGATCAAGTCAATGATACCTGCATCCATCATGTATGAACTAGTGTTTTCTCAAATGTACCCTTCTTGTGGTGCTGTGTAAGGATCCTGCTTACAAAGTCAAGAAAATACAAAAGTTGGATCACCTGGAGATGTATAAGTTCTGCAGATGCTGAGCCCATAGAGTAAATGTTATTCTGCCTTAGGAAAGCTTGAAAGTAAGAAGACTGCCAGCTCTGACATCCATTCATGGAGAGAAAGATGCAGCGGTCTGCCAGGTCTTTGCCCAGAAGCATATCCGGGAATCAGTGTGGCTAGAATTAAACTGTCTATCCAGGCAGACTAACACTGCCTAGGACGCTGGTGATGAAGAACAGGGGTCTTGATCAAACAGCATCTAGGTTGGCCCTGCTTCCGTCACTTGCTTCTTAGCAGTATAACTTTAGGCAAGTTACTTCATTTTTCTGAGCCTGACTTTTTTCTCTCTATAAGGAGAATGACATTACTCACCTCTTTAGTTTGTAATGAAGAATAATTGAGCTACTGTAGTTATAATGCTTTGTATGTTGCTTGGCATGTAAGGAGAGCTCAATAAATGTTAGCTGGCATTATTAATGACTGTTGGATGGGAAGAGATAGTTGGAACTCTATAGTAGACACTGCAACAAAGAGCTCTGTAAAGTAAAGATGTTTTCATGTTCTGGCATTGATAGAGTGGTCTTTGGGGTTTTGGTTACAATGAATTGTTGCAAGGAATAACCATATTCTGAAAAAGCTTTCTTGAGTTTGTAAAAGTCTTCTTGTTTTCACTCTGCCCACTGTTACCATGATCAACACTATTCTGTAAAGTGTTCTGGTTGAAAGTGAGCTTCAATCTCTGACCCTGCTCACTCTATTTGCAATGAATTACCAAGTTGCATGGGGAGTTCTTGTATGACAGGTGAAGACTCAGCCACAGAAGCAAGAATCTTGAGTGTAGTTTTTTTTTTTTTGTTTTTTTTTTTTTGCTATTTCTGGCTTCTCTTCTTTTCCTGATAGAGGAATTAAACATCTTCTGGATAAGAACAGAGCATGGTTCTGAGCTCTGGATACAGAGGGTCCATGAGAGAGTTGTTAGTAAGATGCAGGTGCCCAGGTGCCAGACACTGAACACCCTGTTATGTCCTTGTCAAACCAGAAACCAGCAACCATATATGGTTGTGGTAAGCAGCTGAGAGACCTGGAAACACTGCCCATTGTTATGGGACTCTGTGTATTTCTTAGGGGTAGCAGCATGCCTATAAAAGAATCTCATTTGAACGTTGTTCTCTAACACAGGTACTTTCTAGTCTCACATGCAACCTTCATTAATTGCATTTGGCTTGGACTCAATCTTTTCCAGTTGCTCTTGCACAGATGTGCAAAATGGGACAAATTTAAAATGTGTGTTTTTCTTCCAATGTGAATATACGCTTTAAAACAAAACAAAACTTTCTGAGATATTTAAAATGAATCTGTCAGGAGTTATGTGGCAGGAATAAGATGGTCTGCTGTTTGCATGTGTCCTGGAAGTTTTCCCTCATTGGTCAGAAGCCCTTTTCTTTATGGCACTTTAATCTCTCAGATACATCCTCCTCCTTGACGCCTAAGCTTGGCTGTAAAAGATGAGGTCCAGACCTTTTTCTGGGGCCCTGCCTTTTGTAGTTTAATGCCAGCATCCACCAGAGCTGGAGCTGCCTCCCCATTATGCAGTTTTTTCACAGGTAAATTTGAAGATTGAAGGTTGAAGGTTGCAGGTTGCTAATTCTTAAAAAGTTTTGTTGTATTTCTTTCTTTGCCTCCAATTATAATTAACACGTGAGCATTTCTCAGTGTTTCTTTATTTCAGAGATGTTTATATGTGTTACTAGATGTCTTGATTACTTTTCTTATTGCTGAGACAAAATACCTAATGCCCAAAGTTAAAGCGGGAAAGGTTTATATAGCTCACAGTTTGTAGAAGTGTCAGACCATAACTGGTTGACTCTAAGACAAGGTGGCACATGGCAGAGGAGCAGCAGCTCATAGTGACTGAAGACAACAAAATCAACAACTGAATCTTAACAGAGTCTTTCTGCTCCATTTAGTCTCTGTCCAGGCTGCTGGGATTAGTGCGGTGCCAATCCAGTCAGTGGACTGATCCAGCAATTACCTACCCTTTAGCATTGCACCACCCATCAATCAACCACTGAAGATTCATCCACCTCTGAAAAAGGCCCATCTAAAACTGCACGAGGCTTTGGGGGGACATCCAGGTACAAACCACAAGAAAAGTAAAATATTTGCTAAACAAAGTACCGGAGAAATACTAGAAAAACAAGTTGGTTTCTTTTCTGTAGGGCTTATCAGACTTTTAATATGATACTATTAATTATGGCTTCAGTATTTTCCCCAAGTTGTTTCCCTACATCTCTATTTTCCCCCCAGAGAAATAAGACTCTAGTCTCTGAGGAGTGGGTTATGGGGAAAACAATTGGGGAAATAATGTCCTTGACAAGAAGTGCATACAGAGTAAAGAGAAGATACATATCCAAAACCAAAAATTGGTATGATCTTTTGATATGTTCCTTATGATGGACAATGTGAGTAATGAAGGATTTTTGATCATGTGTGCCTCAGGCCAAGAGGGTGACTAGTGGTAGCTCAGTCTTGGTAAATTTTGCCAGGCAGCCTTGTGAAAACAAGTATCTTTGTCCTTCAGTCGCTAGTTGTTTTCAGTATTTGGTAGCATCTTTGAAAAAGTAAGTAAACCATGCTGAAAAAGGGGTGATTTGGGCAATCCAACAATTCTGCCATGACTGCTTAGGGAGTTAGATGATTTGGGGTAAAAATGATAGCACCCCTTCAAAACTGACATGGTGTTAAATTGCACCAGAGATAAGTTGGCAAGGTGTGAAATGGGGGGACAGTTGTTATGTCTGATACTGCTCAGTAGATGGGCAGAATATTGGATCATCCTCTTGGTTAGCACCAGTGTGAGCAACCACTAAGAAGGAATCACATTCATGTTGCTCCTATTGAAAGCACCACCTGATTCACTCACCAAATACTTACTGTGTGCCTATAAATGGCAGGCACTGTTCTAGTGCATCTGAGCTGTAATAGTGACCAAAGAATTAAATTTCTATATCTAGTTTGATCTGTATAAGGTCCTCATCTGATAGATGAAAAATTATGCTTCTAAGAGATTGAGACACTTTAATCAAACACTTAATTTTACTTTTGAGGAAATAAGTTTAAAGATTACTTTGACCAAAAGTAGTGACAGCTAGGAGCAAAATCCGGGTCTTCTACCTTCCTGCTCTGTACGCTGCTTAGAAAATTGGTGTGGAGATGATGAGGTAGGCAGTCAGCAAAGGTGTGAGTCTCAGAGACTGGGCGCAGCCTCTGCCCTAACACTGTCTGAATTTGACACTGTCAGCCCAAACTGAAAATTCAAGAGATGCGGCGGTGTGGCCACTGTGCCAAAGGATGTTTCTCAGGGTAGAAGGGAGAAGGGACCACCATTAACTGAGAAGGATGAGATAAATGGTCCCAGAACTTCGTCTTGCATCTGGCTGAATTGTGAAAGCTCAGTGGATGTGTTCCAATTTAAATTTGGCCAGACGCTGAGGGATTAAGTTTCACGACACAAGGGATTGGTATTGCAACCCTTGTAAGTTCTCCATGAAAAGATGGGAACTCTTGTACGTAATTACACATACAGAGGGGATTTGAGGACCATATTTCTGTTATAAGCAGTATTTGAAGCCAGTATTTTATTTTCCCTTGATTGCAACACTGAATCAAGGAAAACCAAGGGGAAGACAACAGAATTCAGAGCACTTAGTTAAAAAAAACTTAATTGGTAAAAATTTATGAAAGAGAGAAAGCAAATAACATATTTCCTGTTTTTTAAAAATTTGAGTTAGCTGAATAAGTAGATTAGTTTATTGAATGGGTGAATGAAAGGAGAATAAGATGAATAAATCTTGACCCTTGACTTTAAAGAACATATACAAAAGAGAAAACATGGTCTAACATAAGGTTGAAATTTTCATGTACCTGAAGGAAGTACGGCATGTTTGGAAGAGCAAAATATTTCCCACTATGAGAAATATAGTTAAAAATCTGGTGTTCCAGCATTTGCTATCTATTTGAGTGTTGGAACTTAAGAATTTGCCTAGAGACTTGCCACTGAATTGTTATGGAACTACATGATTTACCTTTTAGAAACTTAAGTTGGTATGGATGGTATGATTCAAAACACCATTTGCCACATGATCTATAATAATAGCAGTTATTTTTTGAGATGACGTTATATTGGCCCAGATCCTTCTGAAGTTGATTCTGACATTTATAAGGGAGCAGTTAGCGTCTTTGCAGACAGCAAGCTCACCATCCTTGCATACTTGTATCTAAAATAGTCCAAAAATTCTCTTTATTGCCTCTACACTGTTTCCCAAAATGAAGCATGAGATCATGGTAGTATTTAGTGATTGGTTCAGTTTCCTGTCTTCCTGGATCTTTTTTAAAGCGCCTACGTCCTAACAAAATGACCTTCTAGCTTAATGTCTGACTATGCGACCAGCTATTTACAATGTACTATCCTAATTCAATTCCTTTTGATAACAAAAGAGGACATTTAGTTGTATGGTCTGTGGTAAGTATAATTTATTTCATAGTCCCAGATTTGTTTGCAACCCTGTAATGGGGTAACTAGAGCAACTGAATTATAACATTTGATCAGAATTAAGTAAAATCTTCTGTAATTTCTCCAAATTATTTTCACTTGTTAGTTATAACAGTTCTAAGTGAAATAGATGAAAAAATTTCAGTCAGTGAATGTTTTGAGCTGTGCTCTGATTATCAACTTTATTATAAGTATATATTAAATATCCATGGATTATATGTATGAAATATTTATGGAGAAATATGTGTATTTGCAAACAAAAGTTTGTAATTTTTCTTACGTTTGTAGTTACTTAAATTCTTATTTTAGAGCCCATGAGTAAAGGTTCCATTAAGGCACACTTGTTAAATAGTCCTCAACTTTATTGCAAATCTATTATGCATACATAATACATTCCACATTCTTGCAAGATGCAAATCATTGCACCCAATAACATTCTTTCATAGAACATTACATTTTTCTTTGAAAGAATGAAATATCTTCTTTAGTTTGTATTATCTCCTTTTGTGGAAGGTTGTGGAGTTTATACTCTAATCTTACAGAATTTGTCCTTATTTTATTTAAAAGCATAGTACAGTCTATGCAAATCTTTGCGAATGGCTATTTTTGTATGTAGTTCTCAACAAAACAAGTAAATACTGCAGTATAAGTTATTTTTAAATGTTTTAAAATAGTGTTTGTTATTTCAAGGCATTAATGAGTAAAACCTTCTTAGAAAATATTGGTCAGTTGTGTTTATTGCCTTATGTCAACACATTTGTCATTTTGAGAAAGTGTCACAATCCTAGAAGAAGATGGCTTGCACTCCTTGAGTCAGACTCTAATCTGAGAAGTGTCCTGTGTATCTCTTCAAAGATTTGTGTCTATGGTTGTAAGCATCTTTCTTACAGCATAACACATGCTTATTGCATTGGCTTTGATTCTTTTCTGGATAGCTAATATGAGAGAATAGAAAGCCCTTATCATCTGTAGTATTTTTTTTTCAACATGTTTTTTACATTGTTGACATTATAAGGGCAAGCTAGCTACTAAAAGGCATGGGTAGAACACAGAACGGGTACCCAGAGACCTGGATTTGCACACAGAGAGCTATGTGAGTTTGAATATAAACTCCTTAGGTTTCAGTGTCCTCATTTGGTGAAATGAGAGAGTGCAAACTGTGGCTCACGGCTTAAAACTATGTGCACAGGTGTTTTGTTTAGGCTGCATATGTTTTTAAAAATGATGAGTTTTTATTTAAGGCTTTTAGCATCTCTCAGGCTGGGAAAATACCTCAGTGGTCGAACACTTGTCTAACATGTACATGGGTCCAGATTCTATCTTCAGCACTGAAAATAAAAGATTTTTTGTATATCTCAATAAAAGAAAATCTCTGACATCAGCTGATATTCTCAAATCAGATGAATTTTTCCTAGGCCCTGTGGATTACTTGGTTTGTATATCCTTGCATTTGATGGGGTTTTGTTCCCTTGATCTTCTAAAATGGTGTGACTCTCTGGGCTTTGTTTCAAGGAACATTGTGGGAAAGGTTTAGTTACTCTTAAATTCATTAAATTAATTAGTCATGCTGCTTTGCCTTTTCTGTTTCACAAGATTTTAGTTTTCTTGTGATTTCTTTCTGACCTTACCCTGTCACATAGGCTATCGGTTCTCTCTGCGGCGTAGCGCCTGTCCTGCTCTGCCCCCTCTTTAGAGCAATGGTGGGAAATTGCCTTGGCTTTGATTTTCATACCTCCATTTAATTTTTTTCCTTCCATACTTTTACTTCTGGATTGATAGTGCAAACCAATTTGCTTCTGGGAAAGTCTGAGAAATAATACCTCTCTAATCATGAAATCTAGAAATATGTAGAACTGAGAGTAGAATAGTAAATCTCACTTTGTAAAGTTGTAATGTGCTTGTTCACATTTTTGCTTACCACACTGTGTCTAATCAGATTCTTGCAGAGCAATGCTATGCATGCAATGATTCCCCTATAACTCCCTTTGGAGATGGGGCCCAGCTGCTGTGGTGAGGGTTAGCTGGCTTGGGATCATCTTTCATTAAAAATCACAGATGGTAGTCTATCCTTTCCACCACAGAATTGATAGAAGCTTTCTTTGGTTAGGCAAAGATAGGTGTGTGACCATGAAAAGTTTCTTCCAGGATAGCATCCCTAAATCATGTCTAGTTGTCATGCATCTTTAGTTGATCCCCTATTCCTGATTCTTGGAGAGAATCGATACAGCTAACAGACATCCAGGACAGTAAAATGACCTTCAACCTACAGAAGGGTAAATAACTATAGGTAGGAATTTATTTTTGTTGATTTATTAATGGTTAAATTTACATAGAAAATATTAGTAATGACATTAGAGAGAGAGTTAAGAGGAAGATGCAATTTACTTGCTGAAATAAAGCATTGAGTTTTTATTATGTTGTTTCAGTATGACTACTCTAAGGAGCTATAATGGGAGGCAAATGTTGCCCCTTTGTCAGATGTGAAGAGCCTGGCTATTGACAGCTTAGACTCATCTAATGATAATGAGTATTTTGCTAGATGGTTCTCTTTCACCTGCTGATTAGATTGTGAGAAATCGGTGAGCCCAAATGTAAATCTCTCTGTTCCTGTTCCGCTGGACAAGCTCCCAGGACTAGACTAGAGCTAATGCAAGTTAGAGAATTTCCACTAACTGATTCAGGGGAGTAGATTGTTTGAAGTATAAACCTTTCAGCCACAAAATCCACTAGAAAAATGCAAAAATAAGAGCTCTAACTCAGGAAGCATAGAGGGCCATACAATTCCTTACTGTAAGGAGCAGATTGAGCAAATTCTCCATTTGTGAATTTATTTTCTTTCTCATTTTCTCCTCATCACTTATTCTGAGCTCAACATTGACTATGTTAAAAGTGAAATATTACAACCTAGAGTAGATCCTTAACCTCTGTACTTTTGCAAGATTCATTTCCCCAGGTCTCTTACTGAGGCAGGAGGATTCCTTCCAAAAGAATGTAGGAACATAAAGGGTACATTTTATGAGGCACACAGGCAAAGAGTAACTTGGGTAGAAAAGGCTGGTGGATTGATCTTGCTTCATATTTGACTAAACCCTTTAGTAATTCCATGGACAGTGGGTGGAAAATTTTGAATATCTTGTGATTAAATCCCAGACATGGTCCCATAGGAAAGGAAAGAAAGTCTGGAATAAGACAATTTTGTGGATGTTAATCTCAAATGCTTTCATATCTGATTTGGTTCTAGAATTTACTAAATGATACAAATAATTTGGTTAATTTTTATAACAAGTTGTTCCTTGGCATCTTCGGAACCCCTGTGATCTGATGTAGGATTGTTCAGGGAGGGTAACAACTGGTGCAGGAAAAACATTTAAAATATGATTTATCATTTAACAATTAACAAAATAGAAGTGAGACTTTCAACTATTGTACAAGTTTCATTTATCTTTAAGCTTCAAAGGGGACTCAAAGTCGGATGGTCTAGTGCCTTCATTTCACAGATGAGAAAACTGAGGCTCAGTGAATGTTGAAGCCATGTTTTATGCTGTATTAGCATCTTATCAGCAGAAACAGAATGAATAAAGCTTTGCAATTAGGACTCATGGCCTTAGATTTCCCATCAGATCAAGCTGCCGGCTTGGGTAGAATTCTAATAATTGATATTTCATTTTTGATAAAAGTTTATTTCATGAAGCCTAAATCACATCATGTCCTTTCGGTGTTGTAAAAAGGAGCTTAATTTGAATGTCCTTGTAGCATACTGCACCAACTAAGTGTACCAACTTATTCAGTACAGTATCAGCACCAGGCTCCAAGAACACTGTGTAACTTTTCCCACCTAATGCTAGCCTCTATCCATCATGTTCAGTTTTAATCTGAAAAGCTGCCCAATTTGCCTCCTATCTGACTAATCTTACAGAAAGATGCTGCCCTTAGAGTTTGCTGATTTTCAAAGAATCTTATGGAAGCTTTTTCAAATACATGCAAAGAAAAAAATAATTTTTTCCATAGAAAATGCTGGCATAAATAACAAGAGCATAATGTAAATGAAGGACTATTATGCTGACACACCTAGGTTTGCATAAAAGTTGCTATTGTGCTAAATTGTGGAGCTAGGAGCCAGGGATTTAGCTCAGTGGCATAAGTGCCTGCCTGGTAAGGGTGAGGTCCTGAGTCCCATCCTTGGTACCAAAAACAAGCAAATAAATACATTATGGAGCCAAATCCAGGTAATGTAGAGGATGTCTCTCCTTCAGTTTTCTTTAGCTGTACCTGTTTGAATACTCGGCACCTTGAAATTGAGGCTTTGACTATCCTACTTGCTTCTTTTTAAAAACAATTTAAGAAGTTAGACTGATCATTGGGAATAGAAATTTTCCCTTAAGAAAGAAAAGGGAGACATCTGAACACAGAGAAGTCCTATCTTGGAATATCTACAACTAAAAAAAAGGGCTAAAGCGTCTCTATCTTTTATAATTATTTCTGAGCCTAAACAATTTCCATGGGTTGTACTTGCTGCTGAAGTGATGGCCTGGGAAAAGGAAAAGATGATGACACAGGATAAAGAAAAAGGATAGGAAGCAAAGGACAAAATGCAAGAAGAAGCAAACAGAAACTGCAGAATCCTCCCAGGAATGGCTCCAACTATGTCTGTGCGGCAATCTCCCACTTTTGGACTCTTTTTGTCAGATTTATTGACATAAAATTTACCTGCCATAAAATTCAGTTGTAAGGGTACAATTCAGAAAACTTTCTTATTTTGTTTTCCACTTTCTTTTCCATTATTTCTGATAAGAAGTTAGCTACTAATTGCATTGTTGTTTACCTGTACAAGTTATGTCATTTCTCTATTGATGCTTTCAAAATTTTCTATTTGTGTCTGTCATACAACAGTTTGATACTGCTAAAGGTAGAGGTCTTTGTAGTTACTCAGGGTTCACTGAGCTTCCTAAATCTATGGACTAATATTTTTCATCAAATTTGGGAATGGGGTTGACCACTATTTCTTCAAATTTTATCTGTTCTCTTGGCTCTCTCCTTCTGAAACATCTTTGCCTATGTTATATGCTTGATTCTGCTTCAGAAGCCTCTAAAGTTCATTTCATTTCTTTCTTTAGCTCTTCAGATTGGATAATTTATATTGGTTTATCTTCAAGTTTCCTTATTTTTATGTCTTGTCATGTATCCTGTTGAAATGCTCTACTGAATTATTATTTCAGTTACTATACTGTTCAACTCCAAAATTTTTCCTTGGTTCTTTTATGATTTGTCTCTTTTTGAGAGTCTCTATTTGCTGAAGCATTGTAATATTTTCCTTTGACTCTCTAAACAGTTACCTCTAGTTCTTTAAACATATTTGTAATAAGTGCTCTCAAGCCTTGTCTGCTAAATTCAGCATCTTTGTTCCCTCAGAGACAGTTTTTATTAACTGTTTTTCTCATCCTCAGTATAGATCATAATTTCTCTGTATGTTTTAGTAGGTTTTTTGTTCTTGAATATTGAACATTTTATAAACTCTTACAGCAATCCTGTATTCTGATTCTATCTAAGGAATTTCTGTTATTTCTTGTTTATTTTCTTGTTTAGTAACTTTCCTGGACTAAGTCTTTGAAGTCTGTCACCTCTGTAATGTATGACTTCAGATGTCTCTGCTCAACTATTTTTCTTATTTTTATTTTGACGCCTGGTTTTCTAGGGGTCATCTATATGTCATCATTTAGGGTTCGGTTGATTATCATTCAGAGGCTGTGTTCAAACACTTTGATCTATTACAGTATAAATTCTTTTCTGATGAATCTGCGAGCAGGCCAGGGAGTATATTCAAACTTCAGGACATTTTCAGGCCTGTATCAGCTCTTCTTTCTGGTTGGGTTTTCTTGAGTCTTCTCTTGCTGTGCTTAGATTTAGCTTTTGTCAATCAGGAATGCATGGGTGGCTGTGCAGGAACATAGCATAGGGTTAACCCAGGACATTTGAAGAGTTTATCAGGTCCCTAAGGATGTGTCATGGTCCACAATTCTCTATTAAAACTCTGTCTAGTCTGTCAGACCATTACTTGCCCCCAGTAGACCAGTAAATTCAGACTAATGTAGCTCTGGCCTTCCCTTTCCACTAATATCTCATTTTTAGACTCCAAATCAAGTGTGCCCTGGCAGCAGCATCAAAGGTTATTTCTACACCTTGCTCAGCTCTAGCTGAATCACTGGGCTGAAAACTAAAGGAAAAATGGTTACAACCCTGGGAAAAATGCCAGAATTGGGACGTATTTCTCCAAAGACAAGTAACCTTCATGAATAAATGCTGCTTAGTTTGTTGTATGTCTTTGATCAAATTCCAGAATTAAGATGGCTGCTTTTGACTATTTTTTTCAACTTTATAGTTACTGTCTGGGTTACTTTTCTCTTGTTGCTAAGATAAACACCTGACACCCAAAATTAGGGAAGAAAAGGTTTATTTAGCTTACAGTTTCTGGAGAGTTCCGTCTATCATCAGCTGGCTCCAAGGCAGGGTGGCATGGCACACTTCAAGGCAGCAGCCAGAGCAAAAAATGGGAAAACAGGCTTTTTCTCCTCTCTCATACTGTACACAGCACCCCCCCCTCTACGGTGGGTATAGCATTCACAAAATTGCTTTGGTGTCCTTTGCACAGGCTGAGGATGTTTACAAAGTAAGAACCCTGGCTCCCTGCTGAGTCTTTCAGTTAACCCACTGTACTTCTCAAGTTGACACAATGTATCAACCATAACAATCCACCCCTTGTCAACTTGGCAAGCAGACACATATATCTTTAAACAAGCCTCCAGATACCAAGATAGGCTAATTCTTACCAGCTTGCAACTTGAACATTATAACACAGCTTAACAATCCTTAAGAGCCAGCACTGTCTATCAACAGTACAATAGAAACACAATATTTTGTCCTTGGCCCCGCAAAGATTCATGTACATCCCTTTATGCAAAAGGCATTTAGTTGAGCTACAAGAGTTGCCAAAGTTCTAACAGGTTCAGCATTGCTGAAAAGTTTTTAGTCTCAAGTCTCCTCTGAGATCTAAGGCAAATCTTAGCAGCAAGCCCCTGTACAAATGAAAACAAAGTTAAACACTTCCAACATGCAATGGCACAAGACAGACATTACCATTCCAAAAGTTACAAACAGGGGAATATAAAGCATTGGAACCAAAGCAAGTCCAAAATCCAGCAGGTCAAATGTTAAGTCCTATAGTTTCTTGTCTAGCATCTGAAGGATTCTGGCAAATTGTGAGCTCCAAAGGGCTTTTGTGGTTCCACTCTTATGGTATTTCTGGTGGTTTTAGCTCCCACCACTTCTCTCTTGGGCTTGTACTGCTCAGTCTTTGTAGCTTTCCTTAGATGATCCATGTTCCTGGCTTTTCCAAATTTCTGGGGTCTCCAATGCACCTTTGGCTTCACATTCACAGCTTCACAGATTGCCCTCTCAGGGGCAAACTGCCTGCCCTCCCAGGCCTTCTGAAATTGGGGTGGAAGCTGCCTTAACCTCAGAACTCATGCATTCTGCATGCACCTAAAACCAGCACCACATGGATGATGCTGGGGTCTGTTGCTAGCTGGAGCAGTAGCCAGACTTTCCTCTCTCTTGGCTGTAGAGGTTGAGTGCCTGGATCACTGAGCACTACCTGATTCTGAGGGACAGATTCTCTATGCTGCAGTCATTCTGGAACCTCTTGTGGCCTCCACTGCCATTCTGGAACATGGTGTTCTGAGGCTTTCTCCTCCAAGTAAAGTCTTTCACTTTTGCAGTTTGGAAGCTGCAGAGGTTTGAGATTTGCTGCTTTTTGTATTGCCTTCAGGCCATCTTTTCTATTTCTCTGTTCTTTCTCAGCAAGTAAGGTCTCAGCTCTATCATTACAGTTCACAGCTTTATGGGAGCTTCCTTTCTGGCCAAACTCACAATGTTTTAAATCACCATGCTGGGCTCTTTGCTCTTGAATCACAATATAAATCTGGCTAAAAGCCCCCAACAATAGCCATGCAATGGTCTTAACATTTGAATGCCTTGAAATTTCTTTTGCCAGATTAATTACTTCACCATTCTTAACCTTCATCTCAGGCAAAGTCTCTGGACATAAGCAAAATACAGACAAACTTTCTGCCAAGCCATAACACACATGCTAGAGTCCAACAACCATTGCAGTCATCCTTCCCAGCAGAAACCTCCTGAGCCTGGTCTTTACCAGTAGGGTCTCTATCAGCCTTCTGGTCTCTTGAGCTCTGACAAGAGTCTCCCCTACAGAACAGCCTAAGCTGTTCCAGCTCTATGCATTCAGGTGGCATCCCCAAATCTTTCCAAGCTCTTCTCATAAGCCATTTCCAAAGACTCTTGAACCACGTGGTCAGGTATAGTCACAGTAATGAACTGGTAACAAATTCTTTCTTGGTTACTTTTTTCTTGTTGCTAAGACAAACACCTGACACCCAAAATTAGAAAAGGAAAGGTTTATTTAGCTTACAGTTTCTGGAGATTTCCATCCATAATCAGCTGGCTCCAAGGCAGGGTGGCATGGCACTGAGCAATACTTCAAGGCAGCAGCCATAGTGAAAAAGAGAAAAACAAGCCTCTTCTCCTCTCTTATGTTGAACACAGGCCACCCCCACCCCCTGCCCCATGGGTGTAGCACTCACAAAATCGCTTTGCTCTCTTTTTCACAGGCTGAGGATGTTTACAAAGTAAGAACCCTGGCTCCTTGCTGAGTTTCTCAGTTAAAGGGCTATATTTCTCAAGTTGACACAATGTATCAATCATAATAGTTACCTTTGGGAGACAGAGTTTTCTGATCTCAGTCTGTCATAGTAGAAGTTGCACTTCTTCCATGCTTAGTTTTAAAAATTTTAAATGCTTAGTTTTAGTAACAAGAGGTTCCCTGAAAATGAGCTTGCCCATTTCTTATGCATGTGGGTATAAATTCAGTTCATATTTCAAAGGTCATGCACTATATTTGACAGTATGTCAAATGGGAAATATTACATCTGTTGCTCATCTCTCCAGAAGTAAACAGGTTTGAGGCTCTTCCTGTACTTCTGCCTCTATTTCCTTGTGAACACTTAGTGTTTTCATTTCTGAGCACTGCAAACCAAAGAGCAGAGTACTATTTTTCCCTTGGCAACAGTAGCAGTCCTTTAGTTTCCAGGCTGGGAGATTAACTGGAAAGAAATCATCTTTCTGCTTTCTTAATAATAAACATTTTTTAAAAAATTAAGTACATGCATCATTTAGTGAGCGCTTATTATGTGCCACTTACCTTGTGAAGTATTGTGTTTATTATTATAGCTTAGAGAA
>RJWT010015224.1:0-20566 GCA_004365215.1 Cuniculus paca
GAGTCTAAAAGGGATCCAGTCCTTTTTCAAAGATCATGTCAAACACTTTCCATGTGAAGAAGACAGTCTAATGGACATGCTAACTAGCCATTTATCTGAAGTTTCCAACTTCCATTCAAGCATTATGTTAGGGCATCAGAAATCTGAGCACTTGGACACCATTATCTCCACTTTGTACAAAATTGCCTGCCTAGAGTTATGATTTAATGTCACACCCTCTGCCTTTATGGAGGGCCAGTATGTGATCACCCAAGAGAAGTATTTCTGTATCTTTTGTAGAGCTCTGATTGTAGATAAAATGATAAAGTGTGCCAGATGATTTTTCTTTTCTTTTTTCTTTTTTTCTTTAAATATTGGTGTACTTGCTTAGGTTAAGATGCAGGAAGAATTTTCTGAAAAGATAAATTTGCATGTTTTCTAATATTGTATAATTTTAAATCTCTCTCATTATAGTTTAGCTGCCAGAAAATAAATTAATTGTCCCTATACTATAATCTTCTCAACCCAAGTGCCTGAAAGTGCCAGTTCCATCTCCTTTTTTTTTTCAAATGTCTTTTTTAAATAACCTTACATGTTATTTCTCCTACTTTGTTTTAACTGCCAAGTCACCTTAAGCCATTTCAGAAAAAGTCAAAGGACATATTTTAAAATTCTCTTTTTTTAAAGTGAACTAATGTCCTGGGGAGATGTTTGCATAATTATAAGTTTGGATTTGAAAGATCAGCCCTTCAGATCCTATTTTTATCACCATACTTACAAAGACTGTGTTCAGCTGCCTCCACATGGATGGGGGCACTTGGGTTTTGCTCTTTGGTCTTAATAATTTTGCATTCCTGAATTGTGGTTTTCTGCATTGGAGAGTCTTTCTACTCAGCTATGCTTTCTTCCTGTAACAATAGAAATCTTTTTTTATACATAGAAATATTATGTTTACTAGAATTACTAATTATATTTTATGATACATAATTTAGATAAAGATTTAGAGCTCTGCAAAACTTACATAAATTTAAATTGATTTTTCCTTCAAGTTGGTCCCAACTTCTAAAGTGAATTTTTTTTTTGTATTCTCACAATTTAGCAACTGTATTTGGGATGCTCTAGATTTGAAGTCAGACCTGACAACATAAAGAAAATAAAGGAGAAGAAATTTTCATGATTCTTCCACCCTATATTCATGATAGATTAAGTAAGTGTTGAAGCGTAGAAATTTTATCTTGTCTTTTGTTGTTTCTTGTGAACTTGAAACTCAGTGGCCAACAAATGTTTACCAAGTGATTGAAGAAGTACTTGTTCTGTATCTTTACCATTACCAGGGAGATTGCTGGCAGTCAGCTAGCCACACTACCAAAACTATTTAAACAATATTATGGGAATAAAATAACATGTTTTAAAGTTGGTTGAAAAACCTAAACGAGATAATGGCCATGAATAGTACAGTAAACTATGAAGGACTGTGGAAATGGACAATTGAGAAGGAACTTAGTTTTTGGCTTCTTCTTCCTCTTCATCTCTAATATTGTACTTGTACTCACAGTTCCTAATTCTAATCTGGAAACAGACTCAAGGTGTTACCCTCTACAGCTATTTGTGGACTACTGCTCAAAATATTCTCAAAGTTGTCTGACTAGCAATCCTACCCAAGAAGTTTTTCTTCATCCAGATCAACTCCATTCTTGACTAGTTTAGGCAAAACTCAAATTCTACAGATATAATCCCCATGACCAAATTGTATATATTGCCTCCAGTTCTACAACTGTACATAGCTTGTTATGACTTTTCACTCCATGAATCATGAGAATTTCTTCTTTATTCTCTTCATGTCATCAGTTTCCTCCCATTGTGGGTACAATGGATGGAAGACAAATAGTGATGAACAGAGAAGCAGACCCACACACAAAAGGACAATCAAAAGCACTCAGGCCCTGCATTCTTACTTCACAATCACAAGTTAACGTGCACCCAACTGTGAGACAGAGGGGGACACCACACCTATAGTAATGAGGATGATAATAATGACAGTGTTTATGAATTTAAAAACTTAGAATGGGAGATAGATTATAAAGTCACAGTTGGGGAATTGAGGAAAATTTCAGGGGATATATGTGTGAGAACATGGGATAAGCACTACACACTAAATATTTAGTTATCCTCCTGGATCCTAACCTTGGATAAATTGTAGTTCTTTGAACTTCTATGTCTTTCATATTTAATCTTAAATTCAATATAATATGGTAGTGAGATCTATTAAAATCTAAAATGCCACAGTTCTGTTCATAAATTTGTAAAAATAACGTCATATATTGGGTGCTTTGATGAAAGAGAGAAAAGGTAGATGCAAATATAGTTGTGGTACCAGTTATTCTGGAGATTAGCCTCTCCGATATTTTTTATCAGTGCGTGTTTGCAATAGATAATGTTTACATTCCTTATAGGCAGTTGATATATATACACAACACATCTTAATGATCTTTGTATTCTCTTTTGCTCCCCACTTCTTCCATCTCTTAATCCCCTTCCCATTTGAGAAAGATCTAGCTCTGTTATTTTTAATATGATATTTTATATATTTGTCTAGCATCAGGAAAGACTTCAATAGCTCTCTGTGCTTATCTGACTTGATAGGGTTTGTCAGAATGTACAGGACAGAAGGAAGGGACTAACTTTCAGAGACCCTGACAGTGCTGCTTTGAAAAATGAATTTCAATAAAAACACCACCATTTTGGTCTTTAGTCACAGCATTCATTCTTTGAAATTAAAAATAACCAAGTAACACAGAAGGATTGTCGAAGATGCTTATTTATCAAAAGGAAGTGCAGACTTCCATTTAAAAAGTGGAAACTGAGCACATATCACATCACACTGAAAAATGCTACTGCATTTTGCTAGTAGTAACCCATGGGCTGTTTTTCTGAGGCAGGAAACTTGATTATTTTTTAACATTTTATCATCGGCCTGACTGATGCCGGATTCCCAGTATTTGTGGAAATGAACTGAATCCCTCTTATCTGTTTTTTAAGTGAAAGCCTATTTGAAAAATAAGGCCACTATGTTTCTGTGAAGCAGAGGATGAGGATAGCTAGTGAATAAAATGAACAGATCCTTAATCCAGTGAAGTTCTTTATCTTGAATTTTTTTTTCTCAAATGCCTTTGCAGATTTTTGTGTGGCTATCAAGTTGAAAAAAGTACTGAGAACTATTTAACAAATATTAATTTTACACAATACAATTCATCAAAAAGGCAGCAACAGAGAGTCATGTAGTAAATTAAATATGAAATATAGTTGGCAGTAACAGACTTCCAGGAATCAACTACCTGTCACATTACATTCAAGGCAGACAGGTGTAATATTTGTTGAATAAACAGCTACTATTGACAAGCAGAGAATGTGGAAGAATGTCATTTTGATTTTGAAAGAAGTAAAAAAAAATCTATTTTCCTCTTCATTACTAATACATCAGAATTGTGGTTGTTTTCAATAAAACAGACACTATTAAGAGAAATATTATGTTGAAGTGCAACAGACCGCTATTTATATAGGTCAAAAATAGATATTGTTTTGCTCAAATGGCTCAATCTAAAACTACATATAGCTATGCATTGCTTAATGATGGGGATACACTCTGAGAAGTGCGTTGTTAGGCAATTTGGTCGCTGTGTGGTGCATGACTGTACATAAAGCAAAGCTAGGAACTGGGCAATTTCAAAGATGGATACAGTCTTCACTATACTAACTTGTTCTATTTCATTCCACTGAGAATGCAAGACGTCAAAAGAAAATGAAATGGAAAATTACAAATGATTAAAATCTAAGAATCTTAAAATTCTGTATGGAAATTCAAGATTAGGTATACTTTAGATTATGCAGATTTTATGTTCTTGCTAATTATTAAAAATGATACAAAATCTGACTGAATATTCCAGCAGCCAAGGTAAGGAAGAAGTTAAAAGAACATATGATTTGCACCTAAGTTAAAAGCCTTAAAAAGATAGCCAAGGTTTGTGTCATCTAGGTCTAAGTCACACATACAAATGAGGGATAGTGTGCATTAACAAATATTTTTAAGACTGGAAAGTGAAATTGTTATAGGAATGATATAGGACCTCCAAATAATATACGAAAATACAATCCGCTAGATATCTGATATGCCCAGTTTGTGTTCCCCAAAATTGAAGAATGAATTCTAAGGAACAATGGAGGTTAAGAGTAGGATATATTTATTGTGGGAAAGACAGCTCCTGCCTAAGAGGAACTGGGGGATCCAGAAAGTGGTTTGCCCATGTGCCCACTTCTTAAAGGAAGTTTCATAAAGCAAAATCACCAGGTGGGTGCAAAATCACAAGGTGGGACCAAACTATAGGCAACCAATAAGATTATGAGTAAGTTGGTTAGGTAAGAAGAGTCCAGGGAGTAAGAAAGTCATGTAGCAATGTTCATGGAAAGAATGAGGACCTTTCCTAGAAGAGATGGGTCCGGGAGATCTTAGTCCCTCACACAGGTGATGAATGCCTATTTAGAATATTGATCACTACTTTTTATCCCTTCTATGGGGTGGGGAAGTATGTAGGTATAGTATTCCATCTTTGTTTTGAGGCCTGACCTTCAACAAACATGCCTCCACCCATAGTTTTAATATGTGCTGATCTTCCACACTGACTTCTTCAACAGCCTAGTTGTGTCTGTTTATAATATTCCTACTTAATGTAGCTGCCCATAATAAGGACTTTTATTTATTTATTTATTTATTTGGTACCAGGGATTGAATTTACGACCTTGTGCTTTTCAGGCAGGCCCTTATGCCACTGAGCTAAATCCCTGGGCCATCTGCCCATTATAAAATGATCTAGTAGTGTTTCATTTTCAGTGTTTTGGCCATGGTAGTGTTTTCCTTCTTTATTTGCTTGTTGATTAAATTTTAATTTTGTAATGAACATCAAACAGGAAAATGTTGAAAAAGATACTATACAGAAAATGTCCTTTGAATTGTATGTCTATCATTATTTGGAAAGTCTGCAAAACCAAATGAGTAACTAGAAACAAAAAAGCTAGAAAGTGGAAGACTCTGGTGAAGAAGAAAATGAGGAATGGCCCAGGAATTTTAAATCTCCCCTTTCTGAGAGGATTAGAAAGGAGCAACCAGATCAGGCCCACAATATAAGGAAACTAGCTGAGTGCTGGGCACTTCAGAAAGAAAGCATTGTAAGATAATCATAGTAACAGATATAGTATTTAATAATGTATGTGCCAGAGACTATCATGGAACTTCATATATAGATAGATAGATAGATAGATAGATAGATAGATATTCATTAAATTCTTACCATAGTTTGTTGAAGTAAGAAATATTATTTCGCATTTTATAGAGGAGACAATGAAAGTATAAGGTAATTAAATATCTTGCCCAAGGCTACCTTGAGTACGTACCAGCAGTAAGTTTCAAAGCCAGAAGTTTAAAACCCATATTATCAATTCCTTTTTTATTTTATTTTTATATTTACCACGTTGAATGTCAATAGACTTTTAGAAAATTTACAAAGCAACTAACCATGCAGCAATCTCCATCACAATGCACGTGAATATAGGCAGCCAATACTGAAGTTTGTGATCTAGGAGAAGATACTCTCTACATGCAGTATCCTAAGATAATGGACTTAGTGCAACAAACCTGGACACGACTCAGGAGTTGTGGACTGTGGTGGCTAACAGAAGGGATTCTGAAGTGAAGGGGCAAGAAGTTTGAATACCCATGACTTACAACCAAGGAATACTCCAGGATGTTTTTCTAGTCCCTAAGGTCTTAATGATCTCAAAAGGCAGGAATAGTAGTTTCTCTATGTTTGAATGCATATCAAAGGAGATCATGGTTGAAAAACATTTTTAGTGTATTGTCTGACAGATTGTAGTTCATAGCAGACAGTACCAGTGATGAGGTAGTGAGATAACAGGGATGATTATAATGTACAGTCAGAAGCTTACCCCCATCCAACCCCAGACAAGGATTAAAGTCTTCTGAAACCTTAGCTAAAACTGTACAAGTACAGCAGAAAGAATCCAGATTGATTTGAACTGAAAGATCACCAGCCAGATATTCATCAGTTAGTAAAGTTCCTACCTAACAATGAGTCTCATTTACTATTTCAACATAGCTACTCTTCATAGGTTGAGAGGGAAAATTTTTTTTAAAAAAAGGATAACCAACATCAGGACTTCAATTTTGTGAATGCCACTCATCCATGAGTCACTATAGCTGGAAAGGTTGGAAGAGTTTTAACAAATCCAACTTCTCTACTCCCATCAGTGCACAAGAAAACTGAGGCTCAGAGAAAAAATGAGCTGTTCACACTTCCATCGTCAGTTAATGGCAGCCTTGTTCGGGTGTCTCTCACTCCAAGGTTGTTTATGCTGTCTAAATGAGATGAGTGTTTATTCACTGATAATAACTAGGAATGTCCTATAATATGTACTAGAAATAAAGAGATGCATACGAGTGTGTACATGTGTGTATATATGTGTTTATGTGTAATGTGTTTCTTCACAGCTGAAGCAGACATGGGAAATAACAGAAAGCAATGGACAAATCACAGAAGTTATAGAACGGCAGCATTCATTTCTTTTACAAGGATCATGATGAAGGACCAACAAACTTGTGTAGCATGAAAAATGAGCAGGGAAATCTTCTGGAGAGAAAGGATATAATTAAGAAGAAAAGGAAGAGAAAGACACTGTTTCTCCAAGCAAGGTCTTAAGAAAAATGAAATAAATCATCTTTCCTTAGAAAGCATAGACCCCCACAAACAGAGCAAAAGACCTACAAGCAAAGGAAGACCAGATGCATGGGAATGAAATATCCTCTGCTTTGCTGCCAGTTCTCTACTTGAATAGGACTATCATTAACTTCATTTTCTAATCAGCATGGAGAGCCTTGGGCACAAGACATGTTGAAGAACCTTCCCTCTTCACACCCTAAGAATGGGAACTGGAATCCAAAACCCAGCATCCTGACACCAGATTCTGCACACAATTCTAACTCCCTTAATTACCATCCACACACTTCTATAAAATCAAATTCACCCTAAAGTGAAGCTTCCTTAAATAGAAACCTAAGTTCATAGAAAAGCATTCAAGAAATTCAGTTTGGCAAATGAAACTAAAATGCATGAATTTAAGTTTATTTTCTCTTATATAGTCAGAATTTATTTGATAATTTAACTGCATGCTAATTCATAAAATGATGAGAAAATGAGGCAGGTCTTGATTTTTAACGGTAATTTTTCTGACAAAATTGTATGATCAAGTGAAATGAAATCCTTCACTTCACATTTAACTTTCACGTCATGATTAGGAGGAAAGGTAATTTTTGTAAAAATATTTGAGAGATTCATCATTTTTCCCTGAGGCTTCTCTTAATCCTTTGATATTCAAATATTTCTCTTTTGAAGCTTCTAATCATCTTCCATGTTGATTTTCTCTTTTTCCATTGTTAATTAATCTAACTCATACAAATTCTCATTTGCCAATGGCTTTGAATGTGATTCCTGCAATCCTTAGTATCACTTTCATCAACTTCATGATATTATGCAGCTTTCAAAGGACTACGATTTCATTTTGCAGGTAATATGCATTGTATTTTCATTATGATAAGAGTGCTCAAAATATTTTATAAAATCAGTGACAGTTTAAACAGCAACACAGTATTATTTTGACAAGATGGGAGGAAATGAGGTAGACACCTTGACAGAAACTAATTTTATAACAATATTTTTATTGAATATTTTTGTGTAATGAAGACATTTATGCAACTGTATTTTGTGAACTCGAGTAATGAACTCTCTATAACAAGAATCTACATATATACAAGTGCCTTGAAATTACCAAAGGTCCCAGACCTGCTGAAGCAAGAAATAGGACTCCATTTGACAGGAGAAGAGAAAAGTTTTATAGATTTGTATTTTATAGGTATGTCCAGTGCATATCACACAGTTTCTGATAATATATTTCACCAAGTTTCTGTGTAATGAAGACTCTTTCCAGTACTTGACTCAATCCATGCTGCAAGTTGAACTGTGTGTAACACAATGAAAAGCTTGAATTTTCCACTGTCTAGGTAATTAAGGACGTCCAAAATCAGATAATTATCTCTGTCTCCTTAATCTGCAGAATTCTGTTAAATCTAGGGAGTAGAAAACTTCTTGAGGAAAATTTCATCAACACCATTAGTACTGACTGCTTAGGTTGGGTTTAATGTCTACTAAGAGTCCAGTTAATCCTCATTGTCTGTGAACAGAAGGCACAGTACCTGAAGAAGTATAACAGTGGTGATGTCCTCTCTCCCGTTTTGCCCAGGGCTTCTGCAAAGTGGGTTTGTGTGCAAAGAGCTGACCATTTGCTGTGTATGGGATACAGTACATGTGTGTCTGAACACAAAAGAAATTCATACTCTCAGCTGTACAGAACAGAGTCCCAGAAATTGTGACTCAGAAGTATACCAGAGTCAAGAAAAAAAGGAAGAAGGGTTTTCAGTGGACTGTTCATTCAGTTTACATTTTAGACTTGGAATCCATAAACCTCTGTGTTCTCAACCTGTGACTTAGCTCTACTCAACTCCACACGTTATTATTGAAGTTATTATTTTGTACAAGTCACACACACAAGTAAGCTTGGGTATGGGCATATGAAAACACACACACACACACACACACACCAGCTGCTATTTTGTATATATATATTGTATATTCCAGGCTATGTGATGAGCTATTATGTCCCTGATGTCTATTACCATAAGTACCAACTCTCGAAGATGTTTTATTCCTATTCTACAATTTGAAAAAATGGGGTTAAACAAAATTAGGAAACATACCTAAAGCCACATACCTAACCAAATTATCAAATAAATCCTGACTACAAAGGTAAATTTAAACCAGATCTCCCTGACTCCAAAGATTATAATCTAAGGTTTGATCTTTCTTATGAATCATTTGAAAATATACATGTGTGAAAAATGTACAATGTGTACAAATATTATGTAAATATATATATATTTAAAATATATATATTTAACTTTTTGAGATGTATACAATAATAATTACTATAATAGGGTAGAGCAGCACACAATTTGGAATCTATTGGTGTTAAGGATTCAATAAAGTCTACACCATAGATTTCTAGATTTGGAAGGATATCAGATGGTCTTAAATTACCCTGCACTTACATATCTGCACTGGATCAGAATGAGTGATCCCAAGAGCCAGTTTAAATTCTGAGATGCCATGTTCTTAATTATTTTATGGTATCACTTGCTGCCTCTCAGATTAAAATATCTATACCTATATGATGTGCCAAGAATCGGCACTGTGGGATCATATGAATTCTAAAGGCTATATTTTAAAAAATGGTCATATTTCTGAATTAATGCAATGTTTGGATAAAATTTTAACATAAAATAGAACATTTCAACCATATTCTGTACTTTTATAATCTGTTTTAAGCTACACTTCCCTAAATTCCTATAAGGACATACTAATTCTCTTCAGGTATAAAATTTTCCTTGAGAATAAAAAGAAAAAATATGATGAGCAAGCTTTCAGAAACCATCTGATTCAGATCCTTCCACTGTCACTCTTGAGTCACAGAAAGTATTTTTGTATTTTCAGTTGAGATCTGCCTTTTCTTGGAATTTAACCCCTCTGTGGAACTTCCCCTGTAGAAATGGCCAATTTAATCAATAAGCATGGTTTTTAAAAGAGGCCTCACTCTGTCCATCCAAATTCTTGACACAAATTTGATCTATGTAATCAAATGGTTCATCACTATAGTCAGATAAATGTATCAGTAGAGCTCACCATTCTTATCTATTCTAGAACACCAATTCAACAGCCATCTGAGCACAAAACCAGGTTTTCGTTAGGTCTGTGGCCTAGGGGAAGCCAGTTTTCCTTTAGGTCTGTGTTGTAGGGAAATCAGACTTCTTTTTGGACAATAAAGTTGTTTTATCAAATATTGACTGCTAATGCTTATGAACAGAAGCTGAAAGCTAAGACATTCTGAACCACTTGGCATTGCCTTTGAAGTGAGCGTCCCATTGCTTTCCGTGTTTTAAAATAACATCTCCTGGCACTTTTGAAATCAGACAAGACTCCAATTCCATAGCAACCTCTGCAGGCTAATACTTTGGCTGTTTAATTTCTTTAAATAAATATCAGAGGTGAGCAACTATATGAGAACAGCATCCTGAGAAGGATGAGACAAAAACAATAATATAGGGATGCTAATCCAGTAACTTGTCATTGGTAACATCTTAGAGGGTAGCATAATTTAACTAATAGTTTAGTAAAAGGAAGAACCCCACATCCCAGGGGTTTAACATTCTTCACCATAGCTAAGTACTTTATCCACACCAAGTAACCCTGTAAAAGAAACTGCAAGGGCAGACTTTCTTGTGGCGTTCAAACCATTTCATAATTTGGCCTCACTTTCTTGCCCTATCAAACCTCTTCCTGCTATTTCGGGCACCTCCCTGTTCTTGAATACATTTTCTTCCTTTCACACATTTGAAGAAGCTATTTCCCCTGTCTCAAATGCTCTTCCCCAACTGGGCAAACTCTCTATCAATCCTTTATGGTGCAGATTAATTCAGTCTAAGCTTTGGAGACACATAGAACTGGGTTTGAATTCTTACATTCTAATTGGCACATGGTTTAAGTAAACTATAAGTTTGTAAATTGAGTATGACAGTAATTATGTTATATAAGTGCCCCAATTAGCACATTAAATTCAATTTAAAAAATTATTAGTAAAATGCTTATCACATGGTTGACACATGGTTATTTCTGTTATTGTTAATAGCATTTTTACTGGCCTTGAAATAGAATCTGTCTCTCTCCTAACTTCTTATTCTTAATTATTATCCAATAATAACCCTTCCATTATTCTAAACTAGAAATTGGCAAATCTTTTGTTTTTTCCCAGGGACAGGATAATAAATGTTTAGACATTGTAAGTTATAAGGTCTTTGTTATACCTACCCAATTATGCCATTATAGCCTGAAGGCACCATATACATTAAAAAATGTATTGATTACAGATTTTGAAATCTAATATCAAGTATCAGATTTTATTAAAACTTGTAATGCCCAGTTTCTGGCTCAGAGGTCTGCCAGCTACCACCCATGGGCCACATTGGTCCCTTTGTCTGTTTGTGAAAATAAAGTTTTATTGGCATAGAGCCATTCCTTTTGACATATACATTGTAGATGACTGGTTTTCATTTTTTAAAATTAATTTATTGATATATTTTAGATGTTTATAACATTCACATATTCAATTTGTACCTGTACACGATATATCTTGATTCTTCTCTTTTCCCCTTTCCCTTGCCTCCCTTCAACCCCTCTTCATCTTTATAAAAGCTTTGTTTCCATTTTTCCCTTCTATTCTTGTTTTTTATTTTTCCTCTCCTTCCCTTCTTCTTCCTGCAAGTTCCCCTTTCCATATGAACATTTTCTTCCCATTTCTCAATATGCATTATACATCTTGGTCCTTATTTGCACTTTCAATTTCTCACACTAGAGAAATCATGACAGAGTTGTATAGCTCGCAAAACCTAAAACACTCATTTTGTGATCCTTATCAGAAAAACTTTGTCAACTTAGCTTATTGCTTGGCACATTTATTGGATGAATAAATTCTGAATGGAGATAGCCAGCATTAGCAATCTGTCCAAAGGGTGTTGCATGCTGCAGAGAAAAGACGGAAAGAAGCAGGGCATGTAAATCTAGGGAGGTTCATGGGGTTAAGACCAGTAAGTGTGGTCTTGGAGCAAAAGTGCTTGGTTATGGGGCTACAAATATCTGCATGTGGTCCTGTTCTATGCTCTCTGCTACATAGGGATTCATGTGGCCATGTCCAGAACAATAAACTAAGGCCCACAAAACATAGTGTGGCCAAGGTCATATACTGGTAGAATCCTGGCTTTTTGCCATGTTGGCTACAGTTCAGATCTTTACCAATGACACATGTAGCTTACAGAGAAATGGGTTAAAATGCTCACATCACACCCAGAATTGAATGATCTTCCAAGGCTTCTAATATCATGCAATGTTTATGTTTTATTTGTCCACCAGCATCTTTCTGGTCTATGGTTCAAGATGATCAGCTTGATGGTCTGCTTGTTTTTGTAATGACTACTCATAAAATTTTAAAAACACATTAAAACATTCCACAGATGAGCAAGTCTATGACTGATGAGGCATAAAATGCTACTCAACCATGTTTGTTCAATGTTATTATTTATCCTAAGCCCCTTTTCTAAGTCCTATCACTCTAGATTAAAGAACATGTGATATTTCTTTTTAGAATAGTTGGTTTTTTTGTATGTCCCCTGTTTAGCTTCAAGTATGACCTGAGTTCTTTAGGGTATCACCAGGTTACTTTGAAGGACCATGGTTAGCTAATAAATTTATGTGGAACTACATTTAATCAAAGGCAAACTTTTTCATTTTCACACTGTCCAGCTGCTACCCCCAACAGTCCCCAAGATCATCTATATTAGCTGTCAGTTAACCAAAGAGTCCGTCTATTGAATTAGCCCTCAAATATAGAACCTTAGATTTTGAATTGAAACCAAGGAAAAAAAGGATTTATATATCAATTTACATTACATTTTAGTGTGGGAATCAGTTTTAAACTCTGTTGTTTGAGACAATGTAATGGTTTAGATCTAAAATGCTCCCTAAATGCATTCAGAGGCGAACTTTCAGAAGGTGATAGGATCTAGGAGACTTTTGCATCTTAGTGGATTAATCCATTGATGAGATTATAATTTGATGCCATTATTAGTGAGTAGTGGAAATTTAGGAATGGGAGACCTAGTTGAAGGAAGTGAGTAATGCGAATATGACTTTGGGATATCTATTTTGTGTTTGCTCCTTTCCTCTCTCAGTCTGTCCTCTTCTCTCTCTGCCTCTTGAAGATTTCAGATGAGCAGCTTTTCTTTGCCACATCCTTCCTACAAGTTGTTGTAACTTGCCACAGACCTAAAGCAACAGAACTAGCTTGTCATGTACTGAGACCTCTGAAATCATAAGCCAAAATAAGCTTTCTTTAGTTTAAACTGAATTTCTTAGGTGTTTTGTCACAGTGACACAAAGCTAACTAACACAGACAATTACAAACTATCTTTAGTGTAATATCACCTTGAAATCTAAGAACTAACTACTGACCTTGGAGATGTCTGGCCCACTGTTTTCTAACCCTTCTTCTTGCCAGTGTACAACTTCATGTCATGAATTAGGTATCTCTAAACACCTCAATATATTCTTTAAGCTTGGAAAATACATTTCCAACAATGGAGGGTGTAGCCTCTGTGAAGCTTTCGCACTCATCACCTGTAAAGAGTAATCATAAAAAATTTATACTTAAATTCTATACTATTCAACTTTGAGTGGTAAAACTCTTGGTTTATCTGAATTCTAATGCTGAAATCAATCAAGTCCACTCCCTTTGGGACATAAAATTCCTTCACAGAATAGAGAATGACTCTTATGACTCTCTCTGTACCTACTGCAGGTCCAACATCACCAGTACACTCAGGTATGGTAGTTGAAGTTCTAGGCCATCATCTTAGGACATTATCTCAATTAGCAGCGCTCACTAGATCATATAAGCATTTTGTTTTATGTTTATTGACCAGTTATCGTGAATTTGGATGCATAGCTAAAAGGAATAATGCACACGTGTATCTACGCTTTAGAATCCTTTGCATTAGATTCTAGTCCTAGAACTACAAAAACTCTCTCTCTTTCCCTCTTTCTCTCTCCCTCCCTCCCTAAATCTGCTTCTGCATCTCTTCTGTACAAGTCGTTTCCCCCAACCTCCCTTATTTTTATAAATAATATTTTCGTCGTTTCTAAAAGAAATGTGATGACTTGGCTGAGTTCATGCTGGGAAATGATACATCTTTGTGATAATATAAAGTTAAGAAAACACATCACTGTACAACTCCTAGGTGGCAAGTGCCTGGAATATGTTTTTTTCATTCAATCTTTGTAGCAGCTTTGTGAGGATAGATGTCTTCATTCCTATTTAACAGATAGTGTAACTGAAGCTAAAGGATAGGAAAGCCTATGGATGCTCTTTGGAAATGAACCCAGATCTTAAGAATTTTATGGAAGACCACTTTGTCTTCACTTCAGAATCTTATTGAAATCATAGCCCTTTCAGCCTTAGTCCAATAAGCTGCTTCTTTCTGAAAAAAGTAATTATTCATCTTCTCCCATAATTATAAAATCTTAGATTATAAAAATATCATACAGAAGTTGACTACTCCAACATGAGTACTAAGAAGAAAAATATATATTAATGTTGGTTTGCTGCATAACTCAGTTTTCTTTCTGTTTAACATCTGGTGTTCTATACTGGCAAAATTAATAGATTAAAAAGAATTCATCATCACACTCAGCCATACATGCAGTGTCACCTTATGACATGATGGTCACCATAGTAACAACTGCATTGGCAGCATACTGCCTTCAGTTAGGGATCACAGCAATGAATTAAAGCATGGCAGCTTCAAATACTGATGTGAACAGGAAGGGAAGAAGTGAAAAAGAAGGAACAGGTGTGCTGCTTTTCCTGCCAACATTCCTTAGACCTGAAATGAAGTGGGAGTGAGTATGTGGATGATCCTTAAGGAACAGAAATAAATTTTCTAGTTACCTGGCCAAAAAATAAGAAGGGGAGCAGGACAGAAAATAAAGTGAAAGTATTTTAGTGTCCTTTTTCCGGGGGTCATTGGGAAAATGTTTGATTTTTTTGTCTGCCTTTTACCCTTGGATAGTATGCCGCAGTTTGAAGAATATGTGATTAAAATAAACATGTTTGGGGGGAGCACTTCTGTTATACCAGTTAAAACTTTCACACTTGAGAAAATTTCTTCGTCTTCTGAGTCTCACTTATCTGTAACAGTGAGGCTGTCAAGAAGATCAAAGCTTATGCAAGTAAGGTAACTGATCACGAGAAGGCTCTGTTTACCTTATCCCTTTTTTTGCTTAAGTGGCTGAAATTTACTCTTACAAAATGTTCCTTGTCTGTTCAGGCTGCTATGACAAATACTGGAGCTTGGATGGTTTGAACAATAGAAATTGATTTCTCATTGTTCTGGGAGCTATAACTCAATACAATCATCTGCAGATTGGGAATCTGGTGACGGTCCATTCCCCCTATTTTCTCACCGTGTCCCCTGAGGCTAGAAAGAGTGAGGAAGGTTCCTGAGGCCGCTTTTACAAGGATACTAATCCTCTTCATTTAGGCTCCACCCTAATATTCTAATCACCATTTCATGTTAGGGTTGGGATTTTAACATAGAAATTTTGGAAGAGTCACAGACAGTTAGATCCCTTTGAATACTATTAAACTCACTGGTGGAAACATGAAATGCTAATTTTCTTTGATTTTCTACATGTTTGGCTATCCCACAATGGTTTAATTTTAAACAAAAATGTCTAGTTTATTAAAAACAGAAGGCATACTGGTTCTAGATAATTTTATTATGAGTTCAATCAATTGCTCTATTTCTGTGAGCCTTAGAATTGTGTGAAGACAAAATATCGATGTTTTGTTTCTGTCATTCCTCCCTAGTTATAGTTTAGTGTAATTTAGTTATTAACTATACCTTTCTATCTATCCCATATATCTGTCCATCACTGTGGTTGTGAACATTGAAATTGGATATTTACTTCCATTCTTCTGTGTTTAATGAATGCCTTTCTAATTAAACTTCAATGAATAGGTTTTGCATGTATTTTGCTTATCATCATAGCTCCTGGTTCTCACATGGTACCATACATAGAGAAGTCGATCAACTTATAAACATGATAAACAGTCTAGTAAACATCTTTATATAGTACTCGAAATGTCTTCAGAATATTACAGAACAGCACTGAGTCCAGTCACTAGAATAATCCAGTCACTAGAATAATCCAGTGTAATGTTAATATGAATCTACTGTTGTCTGTACTTTTACCCTTTAGTCTTTTGTCCCTTCCTGTCTCAGGCTGTCTTTTTCCTCTGTGCTGGTCTCTGTTTGGTTCTCTAAATATGTATATGTCAGTTTCCTCATTCTGCCTTTTTAGTAACATAAATCTCCCTCTCTCTTTCCTACCCTATGTCTCCCTTTCATTGCTCCTTGATCTTAGCAGATTCTCAGGACACTTTCTGGCCAGCATAATTTCATGTGAATTACATTCATTTGCAAAACCTTTCACTGCATGATGTTCTATTTAATTAGTAAAAGTTCAATTTTTTTTTCCTCAACACAATATCATACATCACCAAGTCTGGAGGGTCATTAGGATTGAATAAAGCAGAATAAAACCCTAGACCTCAGTTGTTCTTGCTGTGTTTTAGGATCAGTTGTGACTTCTTTTCAGAATGCAACTTTCTGAGGACCCTTTGGATCATTTCCACCATTGAGGTGACTCCTAAGGGGAGGCTGTTTTTTGACCTGGCAGAGAGCTTGTTACTGCTGCTCAGGGACACCATGAGGCAACTAGGGAACTCAAGGCTGAGTATCTCGAGCATGAAATATCCCACCCAGGAGCACCTTGACTGTGTTGAAGGGAAGTATTTATCTGCTGGTGCCTCTTTCAACTTGGGTAAAAGGTGACTGCTTTCCCTTGGGACATAAAGAGGAGAGAATTTTTCCACACCTGTGCCCTGCCTAATAAACAGCACTTAAGAAATGCTAATTTAATATGATGACATGATTTAGAATGCAACAGGAAAGCAGGATGTATGCAAATCCTCTAGAGGCATTTGCTCACTATATAAATTATATCCATTGGTTATTCTCTTAGTCTTAATGCTCTCTGGGTCTCAGTTTCCGGTCAATAAAGTGAGGGAAAAGGTGTTCTGTAGGTTTCCTTTACAAAGCTGCTGTGAAAGTGAAAGGAAGTAATACAATTAATACTGAGATATAAAAATGATCCTTTAAATTGATTTTATTTCTTATGAGTCTCAGAAGTAACTTTGTCAAATATAAAATCATGCATTGGGATAAAAACAACTATAGCAACAACAAAAGCATATAATCATTCATCACATACTTTATATCCACTGTGAAGATGCAAGGGGCCACTGTCATGTTGCAAAATAACAGTGGTAGTCATAGCTTATCTTAACCCTTCATGGCTGCTGGGACATCAAGTTCATCTATAAACTTCAGTTACATCTGGAAAATGACTGGAAGTTCGGGATCAAGGTTGAAATATAAGAAGAGAATAAGTTCATAAATCTGTAGCTGAGTTCTGTCTGCAAGTATTAACTAAACATTGTCTTCTTGATCACAAGGTAACCATATAGTCGTTATAGAATTACTGTGGTCAAGGTTGCTCTTCTTCTCTATTGTCATTAGTCTTTCTCCTGGCAACTTTGTATGAGTTGAATCTACCATTTTAGCAGCATTTGGTAAGGATCAGATGCACTTTGAAGTGCCTTGCATATTTCACCTTATTTACTTACCTCAAGTACCCTGTCAAATTTAGCCATTATCTCCATTACGCCCACAAAGCCATTACTCAGTGAGCAGGAGACCAGGATCCAAACCTCTGACACTGGAATTCACTACTCTTCATCCCACTGCCTCTCAACAAGCTTTCTCTAGCAGCCGGAGGAGGCTGCAAATGACCCTTGTGAACTCAGGTGGATTTGATGCTCAGGTATAAAGAATACGAGGACTGAACAAGTTTAAGGACATGTCAGACTGCCAAGCAGCAGCCAATGGGCAAGCTTTTCTGCCTTGTTCTTTCAAATACAACCTAACACACAGCCCAGCAGAGGATGCGGCCCTGACAAGTGGTAAATTGTAATAATAATACTTTGCATCAGCATGGCACCTTTCATCTGAGGCATCCCTGGGCTCAGCCCACATTAATTAAACTTCACAGCATCCTAACTCTTGAAGGTCAGCACTGTACCAATTTTAGAGAGAGATAAACTGAGATGATAATGATTCTCATAAAGCACACAATCAAGATGGATCATTTGTCACAATCACCTCTGAAACAGATGATAGAGGTTGGATCTCTGAGTCAAATGAAATAATCATTAGATTAAATTGTGTGTTGGAGAAAGCGCCAGCTGTGAAGTCAGTCGACATAAGTGTTTGTCCTGACCTTTTCATTTTTATCAGAGTGAATGGAATCAAGTCACTTTTCCTTTCTCATTTTCCGTGTACCCAAGGGTAAAACAAGGGAGCTAATAATCACTACTTTGCCCAGAATCATCTCTGCTCACTATGATGTGATGTTTAAAATTGCTCACAGTTCCCAAAACTGCTTTCAGGGCTTGTCACCAGAGTGTTGAGAATTTTGAGGATAGAAAAGGGTACAGAGAAGTTTCTTAAAATACTATAGGTTCCCAGTTCCTATCCCAAGGATTCTGAATTAAGAGATCTGAGATGATACTCTGACTTGGAAAGAAAACATTTCCCAAATGACTCGACATAACCAACTTAAGATCCATTGTAAGACAACATTTGCTCTGATTGTGCCATTTACCAAAGTAATAGCGAGGCTTTCCCACACTCAGCCATCAAGGTTTTACTTGCCCCTTCCTCCCCCTCTTTGCCTGAGATTTCTCCATAAAATATGTATTAGCTGCTTGTTCTGAAGCAATTGAAATTTTTTTTATGTTTAGTAGATTGTGGACATTCCACTTCTCTAGTATAGCAGAATGGTTCCAAAGAAAATTTTCATTCTATTATAATAAATCTTCCTCAAAGAGCACATGTGAAGCTTTGTTAAATATTTCACATGTATGACTTTACTTGATAATCACAACAGTTCATTGAGTAGGCCATTAATATTAGTATTCTTATTTATAGGTAAGGAAGCTAAAGCATAAAAGGTTGTAGAATTTCTCCAAGATCATGTAGCAGAGCGAGGACTTGAAACCAGACATTGTGCTCCAGAGTCTTCCTTCAAATAATCCAAGAAGGAGAAAAGATTCTGAATACATTCTCTGCAGTGATTAACTATATGGAGATCTTTGAGGATCTGAGCAAAGCTGTGAAAGAAAGCCTCATCTAGAATAATTTTCACACCCGAACAAATAATATCAGACTGACACACACTTTCAGGGGTTCACTAATACACGGAAATTCTTCCATTAAAGTTTTGTTAACAATAGTTTGTAGAAGAATTGATATGAATGATAAGCTACATTTGATGAGAAACCTGAGTAATAGGAAATATGATCATTGTTATTTTTAGATACGAGAAATGCTGTCATTTAAAAAAAAAAGGCAATGAATGTGTCCCAGTGGCTCCTGTATTAAATTACAGATATCAGAACTAAATATAAGGAAATTTTAATGAAGTTATCAAATACTGGGTGGGGCTTCTTTGTGGGGGTAGTGAGCTCACCATTGCAAGTAATGCCCAAGAAAATGTTGAGAGGCAATTTCACAGAGATTCTGCTGATACGAATTATTTTCTGTAATGAAGTGAGTGAAATTTTGTGCAACAAAATGCCTTAGAACTCCATGAATCTGAACATGCAAATCCAGAGTCTCAATAATGTAGCGTCTAAAATTACCAAAATATAATAATAATAATAATAAATAATAATAATAATAGATAAAGAAGTGGGAAGTATGATTCCCTAATTGGGAAATTTACTCTTTGATAATCTAAGTATTGAAATTAGCAAAACATTACATTTTCAGACAGTTCTAATACATCTACTCAAGTGCTTTAAAAGACATATGATCATAATAAGTAAATCTATAATAAACAAAAGAAATTATAGAGATGGAAATGAAAATTTTAGATGTGAAAATTACAGTATTCCAATGATAAGTTCATTGATTTGGTTTTATAGCAGATCAGAGCCAGTAGAAAATAACAGTACACTTAAGGAAAAAGTTATAGAAATTATCTAAAATAAATACAAATAGGCAACTAAAATGAATAGATACTTCTTAGAAGAAGTACAAATGGTCAATAGATACTAGAAAAAAGTTCACCTTCTTTAGTATTAGAGAAAGGCAAATTAACAACACTGAAATTCCATCTTACTCCAAAAAGAATGGTCATCATCAAGAATTCTAACAATACAGATACTAGTGAGACTGCAGTGAAAAGGAAACAATTCAACGTTGTTGGTGACTATGTATACTAGTGCAACTACTATGGAAATCAGTATTCTGATTCCACAAATAACTAAAACTGAAATTTCATTCAACCCAGGTAACCTTTTTCTAGGTATCTTCCTGAAGCAGTTAAAGATATCATATTACAGTGACATATGCATACCCATATTTATAAATCTAAAAAGACTCCTATGTGTCTGCAAACAATGGCATACTACTCTGACAAAAAAATTAAATTTGAGCCATTTATAGTAAAATAGATGCATACTGAGGTCCTATTGTTAAGCAAAGTAAATCACACACACAATTTAAATGTCACATGGCTTCTCTTACCTGAAACCAAAAATACAAATAAAGAGAGGAATAAAAGATGGATAGTGTCTTGGTTACTTTTTTCGTTGCTGAGACAAACACCTGACA
>RJWT010015225.1:0-20578 GCA_004365215.1 Cuniculus paca
GTTTCATTGTAATATATCTGAAGGTGTAGGTAACTATTCTGAAGATGACAAACATTATGGTAGCCACTGTTGTTTTACTAGTATCTTGAAGTTCTGTACTGCTTACATTGTTCTGCTTTGTTTTTTGTTTTTTTTTTTAAACTGTTTTATTTTGTTATATTTTGTTTGATTTTACTTATCCCTGATGGTATGGGCAGTTATACTGCAGATAACAAGAGGCATTATGGTAGCCATTATCGACTGCTTTTTACCCTGTTTAGAAGTCATGTACCACATTCATTATTTGGTTGTGATTGACTCTACTCTGTTTTATTTTGTTTGGTTGTATTCTTTTCAAAATAATAATTTAAAAAGTAGCATTTGAAATAAAAACTAAAAAAAAAAAATTCCAAGTTTAGCGGTGGGAGAGATAACTTATGGAATGCTTTTTGAAATTCACCCAAAACTTTAAATACAACACTTGAAAAGTGATTGGACATTATGGTCAGGGCAGTATGCTTTGAAGTATAGTAAGCTATATGCTTTATTAGAGTTGATATATTTAAATACATATGAAATGAAAATGCCTCATAAAATTTTGCTGATGCCTCATTACGAACACGTGAAAATAAAGTACAGCATGATAAGCAGAATCCAAAACTCTGAAACTAAATCCACTGAAGCTTGGAGAGACTGTAATAGCTGATCAGCCACATTTATCTTCCATCCCATTGTAAAGAGTCTACAATGTCATGCTGTTGGTCACAATTTCCTAATTCTTCAATTTTATAAATATATTATATATGATGACTTAAACTTCTCAAAATATCAATATGTATTTTAGGAAAATAAAAACCACGATTTTAGAACTGAAACGAATATTTTGCATCCAAATTACTCCTGCATACACAGAGAAACTGAGAATTAGGTGTTTAATCAATCCATCTAAATATTCACAACAATTTTGTGTGATCAGGTAAAATTTCAATCAAGTAACTTGCACTGGGTTAGTTGCAATACTGGGCTCAGAATACTGGCTACATCATTTCTAATTCCACTGCTTTTTGTTACATCATGAGGTCACACTTCCCCCAGGGTACCTCAAAAATGTTTCTGACAATCCTGGAAGTTGGAAGATGGTAGTTACTGAGGCAGCTGTTAAGGCAGGCTCATGTTGGTTCAATTTTTCTACATCAATAGTGTTCAAGTGATTTAGTGTTGATATTCTATACTCTCCCATCAGAAACATACTAAGAATGAATGATTCTGTTAAAATAATTTGTGATACCCTTTAAAATAAATGAAAAATTAGCAAAATTGGGAGTGGGACCTTTAAATAAAGATCAAGATTTGGCTGAATTAACAATAGTTGGTATTTCAGACCTGTTGAATATTTATGCTTTAGTTTTGAAGAATAATTTTTTGCCTTATTCATTAAAAGTATATGTGAATTATCTATCACGCTTTGGGAACATTTAAAATAAACAGTAACACAACAGAAACTGCATTCCTTACATATTAACTGTCAAGAGTCTGAAAGCAGCAATTAAAAATTAATGGTTACTGGTGAAAGGGTCCTATTTGCATTTAGAAAAGGTAAGTATATGATAACTTCTTAAAATATAAACAAATCTAAATCAAATTAACCACATTTAGAAACACAAAGAAAGTAGGGATTTGATGATAGTGTCAGGGTTATTTTCTACAAATATGCACTTTTCCTCTTCATAAGTCCAAATACTTTTTTTTTGGTACCAGGAATCAAACTCAGGACTTTGTGCTTGCCAGGCAGGCGCTGTGCCACCGAGCTATATATCCCCAGCCCCAGCTATAACCCTGGCTCCCAAATACTTTAGAAAAAAACGTAAGCTAGAAACTGCAGTAATACAGACATTTCTAACATTTTCAAATCATTCAAATGTTACAAGGTAGCACAGTACTGAAAAAGCAAAATCAAAAAATGAAAAGATTTGCTAGGAACAATTGCTAAAATGGAAAACTTTAAATCCTGAACAATATAAAGTGTTAACCACTGCAGAAACATATTTCCACTTAATATTTATACTAAATATATTAAATAATACATACTTGAGCAAACAGACAAAACAAACACTATCAATAGCTGACTTTTAGAAGGCAAAAATATTTCACAGAGGAATGAGTTTTTATGCAAGATAGAAATAGGGGGTGTTAAACGAAAATTAAATTCCTCTAGATGAAAGATAATGAATGAATGCCAGCTAGCCAAAAAAATCTACTAGATGACAAAGTAGTTTTTACAGATTGGTTAATTTGAATACCCAGGAGATAGGAAAAGAGGGAAGGTTTATGAATAGATTCTATTCACCACATAAGCATACTTGAAAAACCAACAAAATACAGGGAGTTGCTTGTAAAATGATAAATGCTATCATTTTTCAAGTATTTAAGAATAGACAACATGTTAAGAAACAGCTTTAGAGAAGACCTAAGTACGCCTTAGAGTTACCTGACTAAGGTTTAGGGGTAAAAAGTGTTTTACCAATTCACTTTAAATCTGAGGCCTGAGTGTTCCGGCCAAGGAAAGGTGTTCAACCAAGATTCATGATTACATATAGTAGGAAACAAACAGCCTCACTGACTGCACCATCAGTTCTAAAGAGGAACTATCCTTTATCATGTCTCTCATACCTCTGTCTCCTCCCATTGCACGGAGTTATCTTGGTTCTAAGCCAAAGCATAGGCATAGGCTATGACAGTATCTTAGGCAAGAAAGTCAAGCATAATTCTTGACACAGAATCAAATGAAAAAATTACATTCTAAGACATGTGAAATTTTATCAGTAAGTACAACCAAAACAGTCTAGAAAAAGAACAGCATTATGCTCATGAAATAGTATGTGGACTAAAGCAGACTCTCAATTTACCTAATAACACTCTAGAAGAGCCTCAGTGAGTATATCAGGGTTAAGTGCACAGTCACAAGAGCCTCACTAAAGCAGTTCCAGCAGAACCTCTAGTATGAACCAACATTTACTCATCTATAGCTGAAAACAATAACATTTCTTTTAAAATACTGTATAATTAAGAGCATTCAAATAACTGAGAATTTACTATTGCTACTGTTTACCAATTACTGTGTGAAAATTATCATGGTATTGTAACCATTCTACTAACCTTGAAAGGAAACAAAAAGGATGAAATTTAATGTTGTTTTTATCTTGGCAAAGAGGAGAAAAATGTAAACAGAATTTATATAATGGTGGCCGAGAACTAGCATAAACTGGCATTCATCTGGAATAATAAAAATACAATAGAGTTCTTGTTAGGCACTATATTGATAATTATATATTATCTCTTGCTTTAATCCTATCAAAAAACCAAGATACATAATACTAAAGACAAACAAAATATAAAGCCAGTAAAAGAAAAAGATTTATTTAGCCCAAGAATCCTGGCCTGACCCACAGGGTACTGTTTTATCTTAAACAAAAAACATTATTATCAATATGAATTCTGCACAGGACTATAGGCAGCTCTCCAACTCTATGGGTTCAACCTATAGACTCAACCAACCATAGATCAAAAATGTTCTAAAACATTTCATCTGCATTGACCATGTATGTATACAGTGGGCTTTTTCCTTTTCATTATTCCTTAGAGAATATAGTTATGACACTATTTCCTTAGCACTTGCATTGTACTAGGTAGTAAAGCATATACATGGTGATATGCTTAGGTTATATGCAAATACTATGCCATTTTATGTAAGGAATTTGAGCAGGCATAGATTTAGGTAACCTTAGGGGTCCCGGGAGAAATTCCCTGTATATAGCAAGGGACAACTACAAAAATATGTATGTGCGTACCAGTAGATGCAGTGCAATCTCATTTTAATAGTTTACTGGAATATAGATTTGGATATCCCACAAATTTTATAGTACCTCTTGCAATCCTTCAAATTTCCTGTGACATCTGGGGAGCATTATCTCTCTGAAGATGGGTCATATGTTAAGTCTTATGATTTCTACAATTCTTTAGATCCTACATGTAACAACAGGAATGAGACTAAGAAAATGTTGACATTACAGAGTTGGTGGGTGTCTTACTCCCAATCACCAGAACAATAAAGCTCACTACTATTAAAAGCTCATGAAAGATGAACAGAACTCTTGACTACTTTCTTCAGGGCTGTTACATTAGTGTTTTGAAAAATGTTTGATACCTAAGTAACAGGAATTTAACAGACACGTAGCATGACTGAATACATGACATTATTTTCTTTTCTTTGTATTCATATAAACTATGCTTTCAGACAGAGCCAGGAAAAATCTAGTAGTATGTATGTAAAGCAGTTTATTGTTTTGAGAATTAAAAAATTCAAAGTACCCTGGCAACTTATTCCAGAAACGTTAATTTTACATGAAATATCAGTCTCCTCTACTTACACTCCAACACTGCATCTTCATGAGATCTCTAACTAAAACAACCTCAGACTTGAAGTATCACATAAATATCTATTTCTCTATAGTGCTCCACAAAGGGTTTACAGTGGTAAATTTTCATTGAAAAATTGTCATTATGGTTCATTAGAGTTATCAGGATGAGTAGGATATCATATCATTTAAAATTATAAATAAAACTCCTTAAATGACAAAAACAAAAATCCAAGAAAACACAGTGCATCCTTTCACAAATGACATTGATTGTTTTTACAAGAAGGAGGCCTATAACCCAATTTTGAATCAAAATTAATGAATCTGGCAAATGAATGCAACCTTTCTTTCACAGGACACTCAGCCAACAGAAACATGCTCTGCATAACTACTTATACTGAGCCTTCTACTAGCATCAGAGAGGGCAAGTGTGTGCACACAGAAACACTGATGACTGGAAGAGCTTAGCCAAAGTCGCCTTATGCAGAGAACAAATTAAGGGTAAATTACAAGGCAGAACTCAAGTCATGAGTTAAGTAAGTCCTAAGGCAGAATTTAGCGTCTTTAGTTAATTAAGGCTCAACTGCAGTTTTAGTCCAATTTACATGTCCTTGGTAAAAACAGGGTAAGAGCCAAATAGAACATACCTGAATTTGACACCTAATATTTCTTCTACTTTTAAAATGTTCTGAATTTTCATTATAACAGTATTTACCTTTCCTTAATATACTTACAAATTCAGTGATGACAAGTTTTTAAGACATCAAGATATCAAATTTACCTCATTCGGGTTATTGAATTTTTTAAAAAAGAATTCATTCATTTTACACTTGAGATGGAGAGAAAACCTAAATCTTCCCTAGGTGGAACCACCACTTCCAGAGAAAAGACATAACTTCTGAGACTTACTCAAAGAGTATTTTTACATAACATGGAAGATTCTAACTGGGATTCCACTGGTCCAAAATACATTTAATGAAACATACTATTAAATGCTTGAAAGTCTGGGCCTTCAAAAATGATGTGACAAAGACTTTCCAAAAGACTCTGCTAAACTAATAAATGAAATATGAGAACTGTATCCAAGTCGATAGGTAATCTCCTTCCTCAGGTTCTGCTTTTCCTAGGTGCTAAGAATTCTGATCTCCACAGGTAACAAAATTCAGCTCTCTTCAGTTTTCTCATCCCATTCAGAAGTATCCTTCTGGAGAGGAAGAGATATAAAATGAAGAGTGAAATCCAAAAAAGCCTGTGTGTCCTAGCTTTTATCCACTTACTCAAAATTTCAGAAGAAGCCAAGAGAAGAGTGTTCAGCACTACTCTGGTGATCTGAGTGCTATTTTAAGCCCTTTTTTCTTTAGTTGTAATTGTCTTCCTGAAGTAAAAGGGAGGACCACGAAAGCTGAAGACAGTTATCTTCCATTTGCAATTAAGGCAGTGTTTGAAGCTAATTATAAACATCTGTAATTTCTGAAAGAAAAGAAATACACGACAAACAAAAACAGCCTCCCTTTTCTAAAACTTACTTAATTGGCAACTATATCTCTGTAGAGGTCTGAAAAACAACATAGACAAAATTCAAAAATATTTGAGAAAGAATATAACTCCCATGAACTCACCTCTTTATATGCACAGACAACAGACACAGGAATTATGTACGCACATACATTTACACATATTTTAGAAAATATTTGCTTAAGAGGAAGAAATTTTTTAAGAGATACAATGTCTAAAGAAATGAAATCAATGAAAATAAAAAGTTTCTGTATCAGCTACAAAAATAAAAGGTTTGGATGACCTTTAAATGCCTTGGAAATTAAAGACTAGATTTCTCATACTGGGGTTATTCTTTAAGCGGGACTTTTTTAATTCTTAGAAATTAATAATTTTATAAAAATTTATAGTAAGTTAAAAACAAAACAGCAGTTTGAATGTTTGGCTCATAACTATAAAATTTTAAAAAGGAAATATTCCATAAATGGTATGAAGAAAAAGGATAACTTGCTTCCTTTCTATATTTTATTTTCCTTAATGAGCATATACTGCTTCAACAATGCAGAAAATAATCTTTAATATTTGAATATTTTCATATTGTCCATAAAATGCTACGGTTGTAGACAGAATCAGAGAGCTGACTTACAAGAGATTTAGGTTTTTAATACACATGTGAGTCTCTAAAACTTTTAATTAATAGAAATGCCAACCTTTATTGAATACAGTTGGAAAATCTCTAGAATGTACTGACAAATGAGAATTTACAATAGAAAAACATAGCAATCAAGACAAACTAAATCTTCTGGTTTTTTTTTTTTTTTTTTTTTGTGGCACCAGGGATTGAACTCATGATCTCGTACTTGCCAGGCAGGCACTTAGGCCACTACACTAGATCCCCGGCTCTTCTGATTGTTTTTTTTTTAAATGAAAATAACACCTTCAGTATTGTGAATACTCATGTATTTGATTAGCTCTAAGATCCTGAGGAACGAACTAATACAATTTAGTAGAAATCTCTGTTAACATTTCATCGCTTAGAAAACACATATAAAATAAAGACTGTATTAAAGTCTAGCTTTACAAAATTATGCAACATTTGCTTTAAAACTGATTATTTGCAGGCACAATGCTGCCATATACTGCATGTAACGACTGATGTGGAATGGCTGCTAAATATATTTATCATATTGACCATGGACATGAAAACGTTCTACACCACAATAAAGTAACCCATAAACTCTTACTTACGAAATCATACATTATCCTCACTAGTTCTCTAATACAGACCTATTGGAAATCATGTGTTTTATTCTCTTTAGATTCAAGATTTTCTAAAATGTTTTGTATAGACACCCACACACTCAATTAAAGGTTAAATTAACAGCCTAAATATTTTCAGTTGATCTTCATTTATTCCAAAGGAGCAAGGACAGAAAAACCAAACTGGGATTCTTTTTATATACTCATCATAATCATTACTTGATCCAAATTAATGATCTAGCTCACTTAACATCATCTTATTTAATACTTGGGGGCCATTATAAATTCATTTGCTAGGAAATCTATAAAACAGAAAAGTGAGGTTTGAAGGTGTGTAGAAAACTACTCAATATCAGTTGGAATGGTTGTTTTTTATCTTTTTTCCATAATTACAGAAAATTTTAATGTAAAATTTATAGGATTTAAGTCAAACTAATAGCTTAAGTAGTAATTTTCTTTTGTGTATAACCTTGAAACAAAAATACAATACCGTGTTTTTCATACTGAATATTAGTATCTGAGTCATAAATGTACAATGGCTTTAGCCAAACATTTAATAACATGACCTTAAAGTCAATACTAAGCATTAGTATTGACTCAATACTCAATAGTGTTTTGAACAATTTCAAATGCTAAAATTCATTCGTTTTACCTATGTCCAATGTGAATACTGATTCATTTCATTTTTAGGTCTTATAAACATTTATTCATGGTCACCACTATGCATAATTTCAAAATTTTTACACAAAGTTTTATTTCTGCCAGTTTTCAGTATGCTATTCAAGGCAAGGCAGACACAAGTGAACATAAAAAAATTTCTAAGGATAATCACTCTCTTAAGGAAGAGAGAATATTCCTTTCCGTTTTCTACACATAAGCAATGATCACGTATGTAGAAATCTGGAATATAAAAGTGAAAAGATATGGAAAGGTGCACTATTACACAATTTTCAAACATTGCTTTCCCATTAGACTTTACTATTTAGATAGCAACTAGTGAGTTATACAGCCATTAATACAGAAAAGAATAGTTCATTCCATTAAAACCTCAAAGGTGAACTCTGTGTATTTGAAGAAAAAGAAAATATTTTTGTTCAGTCCTGTGTCTCCACCAAGAAAACAATGTTATAAAACAACAGAACAATTTTCAGTGTTAAATTTTTCTCTAATAAAAACAATAAAGTATTTTATAAAACTGGAAAATTAATTATTAACTGTGGTCAAAGAGGTTTCAAAAAAGAGTATTTTACTATGGCAGGAAAACAGAAGCAGAAAAGGGCAATTACGTTGTTAAAAAAAATATTTTACTTCTAAGGGCAAGTGAAAAAAAGACAAAACTCTAAGACCACATCAGTAAAGTTTACTAGTTACAGCACTGCTGTCTTTTTATGGCTGAAGAGATTTTAAATAAATACAATCCTACTTTCAATTTTCTTTTCATTACAATAGCAAGTCACTGCTGAAAAGAACAGAACTTTTTCTAGATAAATTCTTAAATAGAAACTGGTACCACAGAATTAATCATAGACCAACTCAGCAAATGTCCTGAAAACTAACCTTTTCTCTTTTACAAAAGTCTTGTGCCTAGTGAAGCTGGAATATAAGAAGCCAATGAAGACACTTCAAGGCTGTTCCTTCCTCAGGCTAGCTTCTAGAAGGAGGAGTAGTTTTGGAGGAGTAGGTTTTGGCCAAGTTCAGTATAAGAGAGCAGCGGGTGCGTGACAAATAGAAATTGTTTCCTGCAGTGACTACTGTAATGGTCACTGTTCTTATTTAATCCAAAAATAGTACTGTGATGTGAATAATTAAATTCTGTGACATTTCCATTTTTCTTAGTCCCAACATATTACACGTTCCCTTAATTCATTTTAATTTTAATGACTGTTACATAGGTAGAAATTTCAAAAATGATACTCTAGGCTGCTCTTTTTTTGCTTTTGGAAAATTCAATTTTTTAAAAGCTAGAGTAATCATTTTCAAAGAATATAATAAAAGATTTATAGAAATAAAAGTTTGATAAAAGAATTTAAAAAATTCAAAAATCTTGGGTTGAATCAAATCTAGGTTATCTTCTATAACCTAGTAAAAAACTTAATACAGTATAAGCAAAGCATTTAACATGAGCTGAGGTAAATAACACTTTGTTGATTCTTAAATAGTGATAAGGAATTAAGCATTGTGATTATTAATAATCTTTCTTTTTAGAGGTTTTTTTGGGCTTTGATTTCTTTTTTAGTACATCTGGTTACTAGAGAAACAGAACAATTAGATTTATCTAAATTGAAATTTTAAAAAAGGTACACAAAACATAAAACAGATTCACTTATGAATCTTTTAGAGACACAGATAACATATACATCACTATTATAAACATTCTCCTAAAGTCCTGAATTAATTTATAACACTATAAAATAGGACAGTGCATATGAATATATAAACAAACGAAACTAAAACCCACTTTTATTTTTTATTTCACAAAAATATATTACAAAATGGTAAAATGTGAATCAAAGTAAAAGATCAATTTTTCCCTTAGACTATAAATTACTTCACTATCTAACCTTCCGTGACAAATCATGAATGTTTTTATAATAATACAGTACTCCAACACATATGATTCTGAAATAACAAATTCACACTATTTCAAGTTATGTGAGTTTATTATTAACAGAAAGTTGACAAAAATACCTTTAAAATGATAGATAAATATAGTACATCGAATGGCTATTACTATACTCTTTTGTTATACAACAGTATTATATTAAGCCCAGAAATTTACAGAATTGAAAAAAGGCATTTTGGTAACAAACAAGCAGGTACTTTAAAATAAAACTACTGAGCATTAAAAACTTATTGAAGTATAACTTTAAAATTTTAAAGACAAGCTTAATACAAAGTTATGAAATATATGAAAGTAAATCAATAATATATAGTATACCCTACTTTGGATGTAAAATACATTTTTTCCTATGCTTAAATAATGCAATTATTTTGCTTTACATGATGTTCAGAAAAACATTTTAAAAGAAAAAAGTGTTTTACCTCCCTAAAATGGACATACAGGCTTTATGATAGCGGTCATTCAAAATATGTTAAGGAAACATTCCGAGTAAAATGGTAAAGAATATGCGCATTTTAACAGATTAGATCTGACTAATCATCACCATCATCATCATCACTACTGTTATTATGAGTCATAATCCACTCCCTGTAGACCTGAATTTTCTGTAAGCATGGTAAAGGGAAAGAGAAGCGTAAAGGTTAGTAAAGTACGGAAGATTGCTTGGAAAACATATAAAATTATGAAATGTTTAAGGAACTAGTAGCTGTAACTCAGGCTGTAATTATGGATATAGTATTTCATAACTTAATAGGCCTAAGACTAATGTCAACTGGTTTATACACACTCAGCGTATAAAATAATTTTCTAGTAGGCAACTTTGACTACCAGGAAGCATTATAATAACGTGCCACTTTGTGGATAGGACATTACACAATGAAAGAATGTACTTTATATTTAATTACTACATATGAGCATATATAACTTGGTGGACACAGAATCTTTTTTAGAAAATGAAAAATAAAAGGAGAAAGAGTTGAAAACAAACATTTTCTAATGCACCATCATAATTCCTTAGGTGAGACTTTAAATCCAATTTATATGACATCTAATTATTTTTCAAAGTATTGGTATTCATATGGTTTAACACATTTGCAACTGGGTTTTGACTTAAAAAGCACCCTGTCACTAAAACAATAATTCACTTGTAAAAGAATAATGGTAACTTAAGACATGCTAGGGCATCTCATGAATTCCTATAGGTTCTCAAGGGAATGTTGTACTTAACATGCTTGCTAAAAAGTAAATATTGGCGGACAAAGACGATGAGATTTTTAGCCACTCAAACCACTCTTTTGGCAAAGAGTGGCCTACAAAAAATAATGTGATTCTTTAAAAATTGAAAGGCTTGTGTATCCCAAAATTGAGAGCTTCAGAAAACAATAAAGGTGTAGAATAAATTTATTTGCCACTGAAATAAGATATCAACCACAAGAAATTTTTGGTAACTCGTATTTTCCTCTAAGTTACTGTTTATGCAATGCATATTTCTAAATTCTCCTCACTACTCCTCCTTTCCTAATAAATTTATTAAAATTTTTCAAGATATATTTTTAGTTTTTAAAAAGGGACTTGAAAATCATTCAGCTTTTAATCAGTAAAATGTTAGCAACGTGTTAACTGTGCTCTAACAAGGAAAGGTAGGTATTGGGTCAAACTTTTCAATTGTATTAGCCATAGATGATTTCTGCAACTTTCCTATCTTCAAAGAATGATATTCTGTCATTGTAGAGACTGCATGATATGTCTTTTAAAGCACGACCTTTCAAAAGAATGCCAATTCTATTCCAATATGCAAGTATTTTGATGCTTTAAAAACATTTTCAAGTCACTTTACCTAATACTGTACATTAGCTTAATGGTTACATTATAATATATTGATGGAAGGGACCATACTGATGGAGTGTTATATGCTCTGCATGCAATACTAAAGTTTTAAACCTTTATCCTGGCTATTTTAAACATAACAATATTTAAAATACCAAAGCTATAAAGGAAGTTCTATATAGTGGCGATGTATTACTATTTTCAAGTGTATACAACATACTCATTTTATTCAAACGAAATGGTTTAATGTATTAAATACATCTATACTACAAAACAACTTTGCACAGGTGTGGCCTCATATATTAGCAATATGTTACTGATACAACAACCCAGATTTTTAGAAATCCAATTTATTAAGAAAGCTGCCTGTATAAATAAAATATTTTACCTTCAAACTGTCTACTTTTCCAGAAGCTAACCTTAGTGAAAGATAACTGATTTGCATGTGAACTAAGTATCAAATCTCGCAAAGTTTTACATATACTACATTAGAACAAAGCAGGAAGATCATGGCCATTAAGCATGTTAAAAAGCAAAGCGTAAGAACTCATGAATTATCTGTAAAGTTCCTGAGTTTTGTTTTCCCATTGTCACATCTAACCAGATGGAAGGAATGTATGTGATATAAAAACCAGTGGTTTGATAAACAGAAGGAAGAACCCCAAACAGAACTAGTTTAACTGGCTAAATGCCACTAACTAGTAGGGTACATAAGGCACTTCAGTTTTCAACAAATCTATCAAATCTAGGGCAAAACTCAGAATAATCTATAAAAAAATCAGAAATACTAAAATTTCCATTAAAAATTACCAATACAAAAGCAGTTTTAAAATTCAAAATAGTGAAACGGTTTTATGTAGTTTGTAAAAATTTTAAGACTAAAATCTGTTGGTTTTTACTTGCAAAGTCATGCATTAAATGTTTTCATATCAAACTTTTTGATGCCTGTAAAAAAAAAAAAAAACTTATAGTAAATAAATATACTTGAAAGTCTAATAAGAGAAACTTATAAATTGAACTAAGCAAAACATAAAAATCCAAACAAGCTAATATATATTTAAAGCATTAAATACCTACTTTAAAAAATCTAACTTGAGTAATTTAATTTTATGTCTCTTCACTCACCTGTAACATTTGATTTCCAGTACCATCCCTCAATCTGTAAGGCCTGATAACTCCATCTTCATTAAAGAATCGAGGAGGTCGTAGACTCTCCACTTCAGAAGTCTCTGTAGCTCTAGGAAAAAAAAAAAAAAAAAGGACAACTTGATTTAAAAAATTACTCAAACTTGTAAAAGCAACTACTAACAAGCATCTTCTTTTAGATAAAATTGAAGAGTATTACATTATTTCTCTATTTTAAATTTATTTTAATGATATAATTAAATTTGCTAGAATACAAAACTATAAAGCAGTTTACTAAGATTCTCCTGGATTTTTTTGTGAAAATAAAACATCAAAAAAAATGAGTGCTGCTAATTTTTTGGATTGAACATCTTTAATTTGTTGTTTTCCTATTCTGTTGTCTAGTTTCTCCAGTATAATTCTAGATTTAAGAGAGGATTGTAGTCATCCTTGTTTCTGACACAAGCAAAGCTGAGTTCTCCATGAAACTTAGATATTAGCAAGTTTTTCTAAAATTCTATTTATTTATTTTTGTTACCAGGGGTCAAACTCAGGACCTTGCCCTTGCCAGGCAAGCGCTTAAGCTGCTGAGCTAAATCCCTAGCTGCAAGTGTTTTTTTTAAAGGTATCCTTCATCAAACCCCAGAATTTCATGTATACGTTTAGTGTGATTATAGTTCATCTTTTTTTGTTGTTATTGCTGCTGTTTTAAAAAATCATGAATGGGGAATGAATTTTAAATTACGGTGTTTTCTCATCATTGTAATTATATGCTTTATCTTATTCAATCTATTAACGTCAGGAATCATACGGCATGGTTTTCAGTGTTCAAATACTCTCATACTTCCATTTGGGCTTGAAGTGTGCTATATTAAACACATACACATGAATGAATTTGGCATGGTAATATTTTATCATTTTTGCCTGTATGGTCATAGGTACATATAGATAGATAAGCTCTCCAATTAAAAGCAGAATAGACAAAACAAAAATCCAACAAAAATGATTGAATTGTATGTTTCCACAAGAGATTTATCCTTAATATCGAAGACACAAATAGGAGAAAATACAAAGATGGGAAAAAGATATGTCATGTAAAAGTAAAGAGAGAGATCTGGCATGGTATACTAATACCAAAACAGAATAAACCAAAATATTTAAACAAGCAGTTTTCATTATACACAAAGAAGATATTTTATAGTGAAAAAAGGGTCAAACCATCAAGACGATAAAAATATTTTAAATACATACGCACTTAACAAAGCAACCCCCAAATACATAAAGCAAACACTGACAAAAGACAATTCAACAATAGTTGAAAATTTTGATACCCTAATTTCAATAATGAATACCAAATAGAAAAAGATCAGCAAGGAAACAAGAGACTTGACTATAAACTACCTAGACCTAACAAATATCTATACAATATTCAACAACAGAATATTCTCTCACATGCACATGGAATATTCTCTCGGATAGACTGTATTTAAAGGATTTAAACTGGGCGTGGTGGCATACACCTGTAATCCCAGCACTTGGGAGGCTAAGGCAGGAGGTTTGCCCGAGAGTTTGAAGCCAGCCTGGAATACATGGAGAGTTCAAGGCGAGCCTGAATACATAGTGAGTTCCTATCTCGAAAAAAATGAAAAAACAAAACAAAACAAAAAAGGCCTTAAAGCATGTTTCGGTAAATACAAAAGTACTGAAAACACACAAACGTATTATCTGGCTACATGGAATAAAACTGAAATCTGTAAAAAAGAAACTTGAAAAATTAAAAAACTTCTGCAATTTAAAAATAACAGAAACCTAAATAATGAAAGGTCAAAGGAGAAATCACTACCTTGAGACAAACAAAAACAAAAACACAATATGCCAAAATCTTGAGATTCAGCAAAGAGAGGGCTCAGAGGTAAATTTATAAATCTGAATGCTTAAATCAAAAAAGATCTAAAAATCAGTAATGTAACTTTACAATTTAAGGAAGTAGGAAAAAAAAGCAAATCACTGAAAACTGAAAGAAGAAAATAAATTAGAGACAAGTAAAACAATAGAAAAAATATTATCAATGAAATAAAAACATTTGTTTGAAAAGGTCAACATAAGTAGAAGATTCAAGTGACACCAAGAATGAAATAGGGGATGGCATTATTAATTTCACAGAAATAAAAGTATTATAAGAGAATACTGTGAAAGGTAATCTTAACATTGAAGAACCCTGGACATGATATATATAGAACAGTTTCTTCCTCATCACCACTTCGATTCTCCGTATCTCTTTTAATCAGATTTCCTTCATAGAGTAACATTTTTTTTCACCATTTAGCATATCATATATTTTACCAATTTCATATTTTTGTCTATTATTCTCCCACTAAATGGTAAGCTTTATGAAGACAGGATAATTGCCATACTATAGTCGCTGGTTTCTCAAGTAATGAGAAAAATGTCTAATAAATATGCATTACAGAAACATAAAATTTATGTGTACATACCTTACGGTGTCTAAGTCATGTATTTACTTAATTTTGTCATTCTAATTTACCAAAATTAAGTGAAGTGTTAAATTCTTCCATCATTATTATATGCCTGGGAAATTCTTATAATTTTACTAATTTTCTTTTATTAAAAAAGTGCAGTGATTTTGTGAACTATACATAAGTTCAAAACTATTATCTTCTTGGTTGTTCTTTTATTAGCTAATTATTTATTCCAAAAATGTTTCTGCACTAAATCTGTTTCATGTAATATTAATAAAGATATATACCCTTCGCAAATGGTATGACATTTGAATGCTTGATGCCAATGATGCCCTTCTCAAGTTGCACTATAATATTTTATACTAATTTGGTTCTTTTAATGTCGTTTTCATATAGCTTATATTTATTTACTAATTTTATTTCACCTTTGATTCCTTTGTCACCTTTGATTCTTATACCATTTTTCCTTTTGATTTCAAAGTCCTTCTCCATAAGTGTATCATTTACTACTTGTCAGTCTTTCTTATGCTTTTTTAATTTTTTTTGGCACCAGGGATTGAACTCATGACCTCGTGCTTGCCAGGCAGGCGGTTACACCACTGAGCTAAATCCTCGGCCCTCTTTCTTATATTTTTGAAAAATATTTAATTTTTTATTTTGTCTCTAAAGGCAATGTTACTGGGCACAGAATAACAAGGTTTTAGCTAAATGGAAAGTAACTCTAGCAGCTTTGGATAGAAGCCTATCTAGATATATTTTGAAATTCTTATTTCACAGACTTATAAGCTCCTCTGATGACTATGATTTAACCCATATTTATAAAACTAAAACTACAGGTAAAGGAGATTGATGACCTACCTTAATTCTAAATTATTGTAAAAACAAAAACATGAAGAGAAAAGGAATGGTTGTAAGTTTCATAATAATATAAGATAATGGAAGGGTGAGGATGGCTGAGCTTGAACTGAGGACTCTGAAATGCCACTCTTCAAGAAAGGATACATGCCCATTAAAAAAAAAACAGCATGGAGACTTAAAAGTGAGTTGTTTCTTTAGGTTACAGATTATATGATGATTATACAAAATTGGCTCATTATCCTCCTAGCTATAGAAAGTGTTTTATTTGATCATTAAAAAAAGAAATTATACAGAATATATTTGCTAATTTTACAATATACATATAGCATTACACAAATGTATTTCAATTAAGGTAACTCAAAAGCTTGTTTAAGCTGTCCATCCCTGAAAGCAGGAACTGTAAATAAATGACAAACTACAAAGGTGACAGAACACGACGCAGCAACTTTAACAATGAAAATGAAGAGGAAATCCTATATAGCCTGTCACATTAGTGTTCATAACTAAGTGCTCAAAGCCAAAGAGCAGACACATTTCATTGCCCAAACTTGAAGTATTTTACCCACATGTCATACCAAAGATAATTTACCTTTTTATTCCCTGAAATGTACTGCTAGCCATGTCTATGATGCCTCCAGTTGGCCTGGCCACTGCTCCAACTAAACCTTTCCCAACACCTTTAAAGAAACCAGCTGCTCCTTCTTTTTGAGCCCCTAGAAAGAAAAAATGGTAACTTCTTAGGCAACTGGATCAAGACTGAAAACAGAACCAAATTGGTGAAATATATCACCCAAACGAACTCATATACTTGCCTTTGATTGGTTTTGTAACAATTCCTGTAATGCCACTTACAAAACCCTGGGAAGAAAGCATGATTGAAAATTGGTATTACTTTCATATGATGCTCAGAAGAACCAAGTTTGGCTGAAAACAAAAAAATACACAGTTCTTTTTATATACCATATAAGCATATTTCCTAAATATTCCATTTAAATAGAATGTTTTTTGGAGACCCCTGGTAAGTTTTATACTCACTGCTCTTATGACATCTAAATAATAATTTAAGGAGTAAGAGTTACATAAATTTATTGTCTGAATGTAGGTTTAAAACCTATTCTCTATAACCTTGTGAAATTTCTTACAGAAACCAAGCCTTTTCCTCCACGAGTGATCCCTTCCCTAAAACCAGCTGGCTGCTTGTTCATAGCTTCTCTTCTTTTCTGCTGGTAGTCTTCGTCCATTGTGATAGCTGCTACACCTTTAGCCATTGCGCCAGTGATTTTTGAGGCAGCACCAGCCAATCCACCTAACAGAAATTACAGTATCTTTAGTAAAAGCAAACATGTCATTACTTTCTACCGCCATCAAACTTGGCATCCTATCTCTTACCAACAGCTCCCCCAACGAGTGCCTTGAGTCCCAGTGCCATTCCTTCCACAAACTCTTCAGGACCCTGGATGGCTCCCTACAGTGATGAAAAATAAATTTTAAAAAGTTGCATTTACTTTAAAAAGTGAATTTATTGATGTAAATGAAGAAAGTGGTAGTGATGAAAAATATAAAAATGGCGCAGAGGAAGTGATGCCAGCAAAAAAATCTTTGCATTAAAGAGTTCTCAGGGATAATTTCAAGACAATGAAAGTATGAAAGATAAGATGCTGGAAGCTGCTCCACACTTAGAGAAAAGATGCTTGCTTGCTCTGTATTGTAAGTTATATGAAAAGAAAGCAAGCATTTCAAGTACTCTTGGTAAGTAAAAGAAATAAAATAATTTAAAATTCTTAGTGTTTCTAATGTTTTATATTAAAATATACAAAACATTAGCTTAATGCTGTTTTTAATTACCTTATACATTTAAAAAGTGAGTATTTATATACAATGGAGTACTACTCTGTAATAAAGAAGGATAAACCTGGTCACTTGTAGGAAAATGGATCTATTTTAAGATCACAATATTAAGTGAAATAAATCACATACAGCTTAAATATCACGTGTTTTTCTTATGTGAGAAACCCGAAGTATAAACACCAAAATAAAAGATGATAGAAAACAAGGAGATAGATCTTTTTAAAATGGGAAGAAGATCAAGAGACAGGGGTGGGGATAAAATAAAAATTAAGATATGTAGATATACTAATTCCCCATGATTAATGTAATCATTATAAACTGAAAAAAAATTTTTGTAGTATGCATTTGTAGTAGTATATAATGTAAAATTTTTTTAAAGACGTCAAAATAGGACAGTACTAAATATTCTGATGCAAAGTTTGAAGGGATGACTAATAATCATACTTTGTTCCCCACTGGCTATTAGGTCTTTGCACAGTACTAGCTTCTATGGTTTTTACAGTACCACACGTCTGTGCCAATCAAGATTACCTATATGTGGTGATCTTCCCCTTATAGTCTGAATTGTATCTACTTTTGATATAGAACACTTAAAATTCAGTATAAAGTAAGAGATTTTTAACCCTTCTGTGCTTAGTTCCATTTTTGGAATGTCAATAACAACAAAACATAGTAAGTTTTTTTCTCTTCATAATGAATTCTTGTCCCTTGAATTTTTCTGGGTAACATACATGAATTTCATAAAAAATGCAAAAAATTGCAATCTTTGGCATAAATGGATCAAATTTAAATTTTAAGGGAAAAAGTAGAAAATATTTCCTCCCAAAGTGCCCCCAAACCTTACTGTTTTTTGGAAAGTACTATTATTCTGTATGTCTCTCAAAATTTATTTATACCCACTGGTCAAGTTAACAAATGAAATGCATTATGTATTCAACAGTATTAATCTGATATATAATGCAAGGAAATTATTTTACCTGGTAAGGTTCATAAAAAAACGCCTCTACACCTTCTGAAAATTCCCTAATTAAGCCAAAGGGATTTCCCAAAACATCAAGTCCAAGAATGAGTACATACATCTGCTTAATGGCCTAAAAATGAAATGTGAACATCAGTCACTTCAGATAATCAGACTTATTATTCTTATAGATTATTTGGTACACACATCTAGTTTTCTCAGGTTAACAACCTCACTATGAATTCAGTATCAAACCCCTATCACCTTATTCATCACCATTTTTAGTTTAAAGAGTAATCTGGTACTATAGTAAGAGACTCTATGATATTATATTTATATAAAATAATCTAAAATGTTTTCACATGTACAATTAATTATGACAGTTGTTACTACCACCACCATTTTATAGACTGAGTCAAACGATGCTCAGGGTCAGACAGAAGGTTTATGGCCAAAGTGGGATCAATATACAGATTTCTTGAGTCATGCTCAGTGATTTGTCCATTAGATCACAACTAATTCAGATGCTCTGTAAGTTGTACCATAAAATATTAATGAATGAATTACTTGGTTAATAAAGACTTATTTCAAATTCATACTGACCCAGAAAAGATTTCTGACAAGGGCTAAAAAATAGAAGATCAAAATAAAATGAAATTTGGACTGGGTACAAGTTTGTTTCTACAACTGAGTTTTTTTCTCATGTTTCCAAATTTTGAAAATGGAAGCCAGGAGTGGTGGTACACTCCTGTAATCCCAGCACTCAGGAGGCTGTGGTGGTGCACTCCTGTAATCCCAGCACTCAGGAGGCTGAGGCAGAAGAATCATTGCAATTGCAAGTTTGAGACCATCCTGGGCTACAAAGTGAGCCCAATGTCAGCCTGAGCTGCACAGTGAGACCCTATCTCAAAAAGACCAAAAAAAAAAAATTAAAATTTTGAAAATGACTACATGAAAAATCTATATTGTACATACATGAATAGACACATAAAGCTTCACTAGTCTATGTAATTCTGTCCCTTTGTAAAATAATCTCAGACAAACCTGTTTTGAATAGTGTTTTATTACTTCAGATTGTAGTTGAGATGTTGTATGAAACTGATAGTTGAGTTCAAAAAAGGCAAGCCTGAAAAAAACATGAAAATATATAAATATGTATGTGTGAAAACAGAGAGCAAGAAAGAGATTTAACTACTGAAGAATGATTTCTTTTTAAAGATTTTCTCCATCTCTTTCCTTCTAGTACAATTTTCTGTGTGTATCTTCTGCACATTCTAGTCAAAACAAGCTCCTGAGTCTAATGAAATTCATGGATCTTATATTCTGAAAAGTCAGCAATATCCACAAATTTTCATAAAACTTACAGGGTTCAGAGACCCTTTGCAGTCCATTTATGGACTACCTGAACTATTTACCAGTTCTATGACTCATACAGAAAATGTTCAACGCATTGAAGTAAAAAGAAGAGATTGCTTAAGCATGGCCAAGGTTAAAGCAAGCATAGTGGTTCATGCTTGCAATTCAAGAACTCTGGTAGGCTGAGGCAAACCAATCAAATTTTGAGCCCAGTCTTGGCAGTTTATTAGCAAGATGTGCCTGGCCTGCAACACCAAAAAAGAAAAAATGATTGGAGAGGTAGTTCACTGCAAAAGCCTTAAGTTCAAACCCAAGAAATACAGAAATGCATACATGCACAAACAGGAAAAAAAAAAAA
>RJWT010015226.1:0-20584 GCA_004365215.1 Cuniculus paca
CACAATATCAGACACTCACAACTTAGAAAAGGAAAGGTTTATTTTGGCTCATAACTTGTAGAGGTTTCACTTCATAGTCACCTGGCTCCAATGCAAGGCAACATGGCAGAAGAGAACTGCTCAAGGCATGGCAAGCAGGAAGCAGAGAGATCAAGGGAGGGTGCCAGTGACTCAACTTCTCCTACCCAACATCATATTAGCTATAAATTCATCAGCAGACTAATCCACTGATGACTGTCATGTTCCCCACGATCCCATCACACACCCCTACAAGCCCTACCTATGAGTACACTTTGCATAGAGATGTGCATGAAGCTTTGGGGGGACATCTAGACATAAACCACAACATTCCACCCCTGGTCCTCTGAAGATTTAAGCAAATCTCTATGCAAGATGCATTTAGTCCATCTCTAAGAGTTGCCCAAATCCTAATAGTTTCAGCATTGCTGAAAAATCTAAGTTCAAAGTCTCCTCTGAGATTTAAGGCAAACTCTTAGCTGAGAGCCTCTGTAAAAACCAAAAGAATGCTAAGACTTCCAACACACAATGGCACAGGATAAACATTTCCATTCCAAAAGGCAGAAATAGGAGTATGGGACCAAAACAAGACCAAAATCCAGCAGGGCAAAGATTATATCCCATATTTCCATGTCCAGTACTGGTCAAATTGTGTTGAGATGTGAACTCCAAAGAGCTTGGGCAGCCTCACCCCATGGCACTGCTGGTGGTGGCTATAGTCCTCATGGTTTCTCTCTTGCACCAGCTTTGCTCACTCCTTACAGTTGTTCACAGATAGTCCATGTTCCTGGCATTATCAACATCCTGAGGTCTCAGCTGCACTTTTGGCTTCACTCTCATAGCTTTACAAAATGCCCTCTCAGGGTGACACTTTCTGGCCTCCCAGGCCTTCTTTGGAAATCTGAGTGGAAGCTTCCCTGGCCCTACAACTCTTGCATTCTGCATATGAGTAAAACCAATACCACATGGATGACACCAGGGTCTGCCACAAGCTAGAGCAGCAGCTGAGCCATTTTGCATCTTGCCAGTGACTACAGAAACATCTAAGTGCCTGGACTGCTGAACATGGCAGTGAATACCAGGAATCAATTTCCATTCTCTAGGCTACAGTCATTTTTGAGCATGGTGTTCTGAGCCTCTCTTCTCAAAACTAAGTCTTTCACCTTTGCAATTTTGAGCCTTTGAAGGGTGGGGCATGGCTGGTTACTCATATTCCCTTAAGGCATTTTTAAATGGTCTAGATTTGAGGTACTTGATTTCTTTTTAATGCTAATCTTTTTAGCAACCATACTCTCTCCCACTTTATCTTTACAGGCCACAATTTTATTTAAAGAGTTTCCTTTTGGATCAAACTCAACAGTTTTAAAATCATTCAGCTGTGTTATTGGGTCTTGATTTTTAACACAGATCTGGCTAAAAGCTCCCAACAATACCTATGCCACAGCCTCAATATTAGCCTGCCTTGAAATTTCATCTGCCTGATTAACTAGCTTGATGCTCCTAATCTTAGTCCCCCAAAAAGTCACAGGACATGAACAAAATCCAGACAAATTTTCTGCCAGTGCATAACACGCATGACCAAAAATCCAACTGCTCAGTGGAGTCCTTCCCAACTGAAACCTCTTGAGCCTGGTCTTTACTAGTTGTATTGCTATCAAGATTCTGTTCTTCTGAATTCTCACTGGAATCTCCCATCAAGCTCAGTTCACAGAATTCTAGGGCTGCTTCTCCAGCTGGCATCTCTAAACCTTTCAAACTCCTCCCATAAGCCAGTTCCAATGGCTTCTGAACCATATGGTCAGATAGCATCACAGCAATGACTCCTTTTCTCTGGTATGAAAAATCTACCTTACTTTCTCATCAATGAGACACAGTACCTGACAACTATAATTTAAAAGATGACAGGTTTATTTTGGCTCACAGTTTGTAGAGGTTTCAGTCCTTAAGTCAGTTGGTTCTATGGCAGGACAGCATGGTAGAGAAGAATTGCACATGGTGTGGTAGGAGGAAGCAGAGATCAAGGGAGGGAAGAGGGAGATAGACCTTCCAGGCCACAGCCTTACTGACCAACTTCCTCCCAACAGGCTTCACCTCCCAGCAAGCATCACATTGGCTACAATTGATGAGTATCACACACCCATGATCCAGTCAGCTCCCCAAAGCCCTACCTAAAAGTGCATATGGCTTTGCAGTGACGTGTAGAAACACCATAACAGCCACCGTGTACCAAGATTAAATATTAGAACACTTTGCTGTCATTCTTCACTTCCTTCCCTATTAACAAAACCACCATTAAAATTTGCATTCTCTCTTATTTGGGGTTTTCCCTAGTGGTACATAGGCTCTACAGAGGATCAATATTTATATAATCTTCTGATGTAGAATCAGAGTGGAGTCTAAAAATCCAAGATCTTCAGTTATGGGCACAAAACACTCACTACAAGTAAGGGAGATCCCAACATTTCTCTTCACAAAAAAAATTTGTCAGGTGCAGACAAAGATCATGATTAAAAAAAAAACCCAAACAAAAAACCAAACAGTCATAGGCGTTTCCCCTCTTTATTCAGATACCCAGGGAGCAAAAAGTGGGACTGGCTGTCTGCTTCCAAAGGTAACAGCCTGGACCTCTCTCCTCCCCTCCATCACTTGGGAGCTAAGTCTATTTAACTTGTCCCAATCTGCTTCTTTCTCTAGGATCTGCTTGACTTCCAGCAGAAAGAACACAATCTGCTACAGGAACCCGGGGCCAGGAACAATGGGGCAGGGCCCTGAAGTATGTTGGAGATTGTGTGGGTAAGTCTTTCCTGTTCTGAGTGAGCACAGCTAACACTCCAGGCCAGCAGCCCAAAGTTGCACTCTTTAGTAACTACAGCAATAACAACCTTGATCTTTCACAGTGTGTGCAAAGAATATTCCTTTCTTTGAGCATATAAATGCAATTATCTGAAAATATCATATGATTACCTAAAGTACTAGACTTATGTCTAAAAATTGAAATTAATTATCTTAAATTGTAAAAAATGGATAAAGAGATCTTATTAATTTTCATAACTTCTATCAAATTGTCATTAAAAATATAACAGAGAGACGTGATTTTCTCCTTACTTGTCACTGGCCAAATGATAAAAGCGTCTGTTTACACAGCCAGTACACAGCAGGCTCACAGCGTCCAAGTAGGAAAATATCTTCAGCAAGATTTCTGAAGGCATTCTGAGAGGGGGGAAATCAGACAAGTAAATCAGTGCTTAATCTACAAATTACCCAGAAAATAACTGGCTGTTCATCTCTAAATAGAGACCATAAGCAGACCCCTCCTGTATGAGGCAAGCTATAACCTCATCTTCAATTATGCTCTTGATTGAAGTTTCTGGTTATTATAATTCTCATGACATAAACCAGTAAAGAGACCCAAGGGCACAGAGTGCAAACTTGCTGAGCATTTTAATCATGTTTGCGCACTACGCGTCAACAGGTAGGATTTCACTGCTTCTCTCATGGAAGTATGTATTATTCATTGGTAATATAAAAGAATAGTGAAAACGGCTAAGATTAAAGAGTTCTAAATACTGTTCATATGGTTGCCTCCAAGCTGGAGTAATCAATGTTTAAATCTATATTAAACCCCAAGCTTTCTACTAAATACTATTTCACATTCAGAGTTTCACACAGTTATTGGGGTTGGGGTAGGGGATAATGGAGAGAGGAAGGGCAAGAGGAAGGTGAGAAGTAGGACAAAGAAGTTCAAAGTGCAGGAGCAAGGAAATTTTGATTTAGGTCACTGAGCTTCCCTAAGACAAGTTAAGTTAATTTGTGTAGGTTCATTTTCAGCACTATGGAATTTAAATATGAATATGAGCTCATCCCTATTTCATACTGTGGGCCCACTCCAATTCCTTGCATCCATAACCCCTACTCCTACCACTCCTGTTCTAATGGAGAATGCTCATTTCCTTCTATCTTCTCCTGTGCTCTGGGTCTCCAAAGACTTTGATCTTCCATTTCTGCCTCAGTCTTCTGAATCATTCACACCAGCATCTGAAAACTTCCCCAAATATCTCATCCTAACATTATACTCCTCCCTTGATTCCTCTGATCCTCAAACTCTCTCTAGCCACCACACAATCTCTATTATCCCCTTCACTGCCAAACTTGGAAAAGAACAAAAGAAAACAAAAACTTGTATCTGTTGCCTCTAGGTCCATGACCCTAATTTCTTTCATACATTTCAGTGTGAAATATAACATGCAAAAAATAAGCATCTAGTCTACCTTCTCCACTGACCTGAGAAAGTTCTTTAATGATACCCACAGCTTCCCTGCTGATCACTTCTGTTTTTGTAGCAATCTCCTCCTCTTCTGGTTTGCTCAATATCCCCTCCTCTTGGATTTCTTGGACCTCATAGGTCCTCCCTGGCTCTTTTAGTTGCTTTTCAGCATCCTAGCTCCTCTATGCTCACTGAGAGCCACTTTGCTCCTTTCCACTCTCTTCCCAAGACACTCTGTCTACATCCAGGACAGCCAACTCCCTCCAGCCTTCACCATGAAGGAGACTCATACCCACTGCCACTTGACATAACTCCTTTGCCATTACTATGACTCTTCTGTTGCTGACCTCGATTCTTTCCCATCCCAAACTGCTGCACCTCCATTTACTCCTTGGCTTAAACCAACAGATTCAGGTTCCCACGTGAAGTCTGTCTGCCGCTCATATCAACATCTAGTTCACAAATGAGTGATATGTTACACCTTCAAATACATCCACATTTGTCAGTCTCCCCATCTCCCCTCCTTCCAATGGAAAGATGCAGGTAAACAAGTAAAAGAGATAATCAAAGGCATCACATCATCCTCTAATTAAAGCCTCTGAGCCCCTGACCTTCCTTCTGCCACCTCACTACTGCCCCCACCACACTTTGAGCACTGCCCTACTCTGCATCTCTGTGTTCCAGTTTTGGTACAGTCTTCTCCAGGCTCTTTAATCTCAATTTTCAGTTCTCATCCTTAATGTAACCTCCTCAATGAAGTCTTTCCTTACCATCCTACCCTATTATTCTGCACTACAGAATCCATTTGTTTTCTTGAAATCATATACCCAAATTTTAATGATTTATTTTTTTAAAAAATCTGTCCCCCTCACGGGTACATCAGCTTCGTAAGAACACAGGTAAGGGCTCAATATGTGTCTCCCAGTGCCAAGTACAACACCATACATTTAATGGCTAGACCAACCAAATTAACAAAATTTTTCCCAATTTCTTATATCACAATATCGTACAACAGATTCTACTAACAGAGTAAAGAGTTTTAAAACTTAAACTGATGTCCTTAAATATATTTGCTTCACTTTACACAAACACAGTATGCATTAAAATGAACATATAAAAATATGGATACCATAACTAAGCTAATTATGATATAGTATTAAATTCTCAGAACTTGAAACCAGGCAATTTACGTTTAAATCACAGTTTTGCAACACTTAGATTATGAGGGCCTTATTTCTCCCAGCGCAAAGTGTCTCTCTATAATAATGCCACACTTTCAGGCTCCACCCAATGCTTAGCATACAAATGATGCACCATAAATGTTACTGCAGTACAAATGTACAAACACCTCACCATCAATTTTAAATAACTTTTTTAAAAGACTCTATCGTGCTGAAGGTCACCATATAAAATCTTCCCATGGAAAAAAGTTCCCAAAATATTGAAAGCTAAGAAATTTAGAGAGCTCCCAAGCTTTCAGAGGTTTTACTTTCATTCCTCTCTCTTTTTTCAAGGGCCTTCATCAACTGAAAAGTGAATAATTTTAAAGAACATTTTAATAAGAGGAAAATTTAACTTGTCATTTTTAGAAGTTTGGTTTCAAAAAACTAGTCTAATAAGGATAATGGTGACAGGCTTATGACTCATATCAAACTCTCCATGTTGTAAATTCTTCCTACACAATCCTATTCTTAGAGAGTTCAAAATAGCAAGCTGGTGTACACAGCACGATAACTTTCTCGAAAAACTGCATGCCTAGACTTCCCCCTACCTATCCAAAGCAGGCCACTTCCGCTACTTACCTATCCAAGTACACAGAACAGTTAAAGAACGATTTCTCCCAAGGCTGGCTGCGTCTGGCATACTGCCTCAGTGCAGTATCGCCTGTGCCACTGAATTTGACACCTCGTCCCTTTCTGAAAAGAAAAATGTGAAATTCAAATTATGTGCTCAGCTGAGATGAACTATCTGTTACCCTCCACAAAGTTCTAAAGGATTCATAAAGTCAAAGATTACCCACTGTGAAACTTCATCTCTGCAGAGATCATGGGAAGAAATTGAAGAAGGGAAGGAGAAAGAAAAGAGAAGGAGAAAGGAGGGGGCTGTGGAACTGTAGTGTCCTGGGTAAAATAAACCTGAAGACTGGACTCTGATGCGTTTTCAACTAGCTGGCACTAAAGGTTGTCAGTATGTCAGAGAAGTGCTACAAAATGGATACAGAAGCAAATGACACATATGTACTGACTGGCTGGTTTTGACAATACAATAGAAACCCAGTAAGAGACCATCAGTTAGTTTTAAGAACTTCAGATCTGTGAACAAGAACTGTCAACACAATCTATGACTCCGCTGATCTTTCAGCGATCAGAACTAGTTCCAATTCTGGCTTTGGCAGTCTTAGCTATAGAAGTATCAAATAGCCACAACTGTTTCTTTACATTTTAACATCTCAAATTCAATAAAATGTATTTGAATTGGTTACCTTTTTATTTTCCTGATGTATAAAATAACAGGTCATCTTGCAATTAATAGCTTTTTAGATTTTATGAAATAAGGTATTTGCTATGCAGTTAGTCCTTTTCAGGGTCTCTAAAATAATTTTCTATTGAGATCCAACTTTGAAACCAAGAAAGCTCAATAATAGCTTGAAAGAAGTCTGAAACAATCCAGAAGTCATAAGCCCGAGTCTCACATGTCTTGGCAGCAGCCCCCAAGAAAGCTCCTAGTAGGTAAGTTATTTCTCTTAGAAAGGTTTTGAAGCTGCTTCTTAAGTCTACAACACACAAATATCAAGTATTGTCCTCACCTCCAACCAGCATGCTCTTTAAGAAGACCCTTCCTCTGCAGCACATGTTACCTATATCCTCAGGTCACCAGCACCATTGCTTTGAATATGTATTTTGTTCATCAAGAATTTAATCACACTCAGTGTTTTGTACCACGCTAATTTCCCAGATGTATCTGAACTAATACTGAAAAAGGATGTGGGCAATAATTGGAGACAAAAGTAAGATACCCTTAGAACTTCAAATGAGAGCTGATTAACTCTCCGGTAGCTGAAGTATTAAACCCACGCAGAATTGATCATAACAGAGGACAACCCTCAATTCCAAGCATACTCTGCCATTAGGGGACACAAGGACCCTCACGCAAAGCCTCAGCTTATCTGAGAGTGGCAATATAGTCTGGTGCCTACTGCAGAAGTGGTATACCATGATGCATGTATGCCAAATCGGCCAGCAGCATCTGTTTGCTGTGCTCAGTAAGCACTGTCCCCATGTGCTCTGAACAGCTGGCAAATAAGTTTCTCTTCCTTGAGTAGATTTTCTTCAGAAACAAGCAGAATGGCTGGCACCTGGAGAGCCCTCCATAAATACTACCTATTCTGCACAGTGAAGCCTCAACAAAGAAGAGGCTGAATAAGGTAAACTTTCCCAGATTCTGGAGGGTAGCAAACGCAACTGCAGTGAAAAATGCTGGCTGTAGAAGCCACTCCATTCCAGCTCTGGCACAAAGGGTTCCATGCATTTTTTGTCATCTCTGACTTTCTAGTCACTGCTTTTAAATTAGTCCAAGTAGATGGCTCTCAACCTGCACTCTGCAGAGCAACAAAAAGAGGAGAAGAGCGCAGGAAGAGATGTGGATTTAAACTTTTTGAAATGCACCCTCTCAAAAACAAAGAAGTCTATATTATGTAAATGCTATGCTGACTTATATTCAAAGACAAAATATCTTCAATTGACAAAGGTTCTTAACATTCGAGCTTTAAATAAAAGGAACTTCTATTACTCTTCTATGAAATATTAATAATTTCTATAAATAGAGCCTAACCCTGTGACACTTGACCCATGGCTGTGTGAAGTGCTGTCAAGAAGTCCCTGAGTCCCTATGAACACTAAGCACTGTGTGAAGGCTAAATGTCTCTCACCAATATATGTCATTGCTTTAATAGAAATGAATACTGTTGTGATCAAATAGAAATTTATGTTCAAAGGATTACTAAGTTAGTAACATTTTGTCATTATATATTTACTCAATCAAAAGATGCTAGAAAACTAAAATCTATTTTCCCCTACCCAAGACAACCAAAGAAAAATCAATCTTAATATGGCAAACTAGCAATGACTAAATAAATGAGAAGACTCATGCTGGCTGTGTTACAGAGAAACCAGCATTCCTCATTGCCGGTATGTGCAAACCTTGTGGAAAGCCAAATCTGGTTAGTGTGATCCAAGATCCTTAAAAAGCACACACATTTTTTTAAGCCAGGAATTCCACTTCTGTAAACACAAAGTCAAAAACAATATGCCTGATGGTTTACTCAAGCATGCCCATCTTAAAGTTGTCTTCACTTGGGGAAAAATACTTAGAAATGACTTAAGAATTAATTATGTTGAATGGCTTCCACAGATTAACAACTTTCAGTCAATGAGAATGCAATTTCAACACAGGTGAAAGTATCTGAAACAGAACTAGGTCCAAGATACCTTGCAGGTATCTGCATGAATTATTCCCTCGCCTCCTTCAGGGACTTACTCAAATACCATCATCTCACTGACACCCACCTTAGCTATACTATGTAAAACTGCAATTGAGGCCCTACACACATACCCCCTCTTCCCTTTTCTTATTTTCCTTCTCCTTAGTACATATTACCATCCAACACTGTCTTATCGCCATTGCAAAGTTCTATATGAACAGGGACGTTACATGAGCTTTGCTCAGTGCTAATTCTTCAGCACTCACAACAAGTCTAGCATGCAGACAGCACTCAATACACATCTACTAAATTAAAAATGTGCTAACCGAAAAAGCAGATTGTATCAGTATAGACTACAAAAATGTTTGTATTTCTCTAAAAGGAAAAGTAAACACGCATACAAAGAAAAGAACTAAAAGGAAAAAAAAGGTATTAACACTTAACATAGAATTACAAGGTTGGTACTGGTGGCTTTTACTATTCCATGTTGTGTTTTCTAATTTTTAATACATTGAATACACAATAAATTTTGGGTGTGGTTCCTGCTTCAATTTCAAAACTGAGAGTCTCATGCACAAGAAGGCTAGCCTCAGCACAATCCTTCAGACAGAAGCAGTGGTTCTCAAAGTAACCCTGAAAAGTTGAAACCAAGACTTCCACAACTAAGAGCACAGCCAGCAGTGAACTCAAAACGTCTTACAAATCACTCACTTCATCTTAAAAATTAATGCAGATACTCATTGCATTCTACAGAATAATTTATCTTTGCCTTATAAAAATTACTATTTAAACTAGTATTTCTCCTGAAAGTCTTAATACTAATTTTACACACGAGAAAGAGGCCCTATGTATCCCTACTCTCTGGCACGTAACCTTTTGAGAAGCATAATGCTAGAATACGCAACTGTTTCAAGGAATACACACTGGCACAATCCAGGAAGGTTTTACTGAGAAGGTTAACTCATATGTTGAGAATTTATGAAAGCCTATTGTGAAAACTTACATGAAGTGACTAAAGTTACCTGCTTTGTATATATCTGTGTATAAACTATATATAAATATTAGTGGGTGTCACAAAACCCACCTTTGCTAAAAAGTAATTTTAAATAACAAACAAGTAAGTTGGTACTATTTTAAAAGAAAACAAAAAGGTACCAAAGGCTCTTCCCTAATCTGAATCCCTAATCTAATAATATCAAATGAATATGCTAACATCTTTGACCAAGATATTTAACAAGATTTATTCAATTCTACAAATACTTCTTAAAGACATACTCTGTAAACGTGCTACATGCTTTAAAACTTTTTCGTCTTTCCTTATTCATAAAATGTTATTTTATTACAAAGATATTTGAATACTTTAAAAATGTTAAAGTCTATTTTTTGCTGTTTTTTTCCACAATTGAAATAGATTTCCCTCATTTCACAAACAGTTCTAAGGTTCAGATTAGGCCTTTGAAGAGACAAAATTCCAAGGCAAAGGCAGAAAGCCCCTAAGACCTTCATCTCCTGAGCATCTTCCAGAGCTTTTCTGTATCTTAGATTTCATGTCACATCTATGTAACATTTGGCACCATTGAAAGTACAATCCCATTTCTCTCTAGAACCAACTGCATTGTGCTAAGGGACTCACATTTAACAAATTGATAAAACGGTAGGGAGGGCAGTGATTAGGGAAGAAAAAACAAAGAATTGAAATGTGTTTTGTGCATTTACCAATTCCCCACAATGAATGCAATTATTGTGTACTGTAAACATGTCCTAATGAAAATGAAGTTTTGAAACAAATTCTAAAAAACCATATTAGTAAATCGCATGCATATCCTCATACATGCAAGTCTAATATTATTTAAGTCAGATAATACTTAGTTTCAAAACACTTAAGTGATATATTTTTCCCTAAAAACTTCAAATAAGTTTAGTATTTTAATATTTAATTTCTGGGTCTGATCACTAATAATCTGGTAAATAAAATCAATTAGTTCAGGTTTAAATTAAGCTCAATTGATATTCTGCTATATTTCTTAGAATTTGTGATATTTATATTCACATTTCATGTTAAAAAGATGATTTATTAATATCTAATTTCCCGCAAAGTGTCATTAAAAATAATCATATTCTTAAAACATATACAATCATTCTATTCTTAGGAGCTCACTTTACAAAAAATTTATACACGTTCAAATCACAGGTTGAAATGAAGGCACAAATGACAGGTATTCTTAATTACATCATTCCACCAAGAAGTGCACTCAACTTACAAAGAAATAAGATTCATAAAAATCATTCAGCTTTGCCCTAACAAAGCACTGTATGCTGACTTTAGTAATAGTGGCAAACTGATTTAAAGTTCAAACTTCCTATCCAAAACCCAGTCTTTCTCTCCTACATAATAGAACTTCTGCAGACATTGCCGCAATTTTATAACACAGGCCTGTGGTTTGTCTAGCATTACACTATTTAAGCAAGAACTATTCTCGAGCTGGGCATGGTGGTGCACACCTGTAATCCCAACTATTCGAGCAGCTGAGGCAGTACCATTGCAAATAACTGAAGCTAACCTGGGCTAGTGAGACCCAGTAACAAAATTTAAAAACAATTTTAAGCTCCCTAAGTTCAGACTCTGGTACTAATAATAATAACAACCTACTACAGGAAGGAACAGGGCTGTGCTTTTGAAACAAGAGTAAATGGGGTTAACAGAGACCGAGGGAGAACAAAAACAGAATCCTAGAGATGGGGTAGGGAGAGACTTGAAACAAAATGGAATCCTTTTTTCATGCTTAAACATAGACATTTCTAAAAAGCAAAATATGGATGACTTTACAACTGTAAATCATGTTTTGCTTAGGAGCAAAAACATAACCCTCACTAGGGTGATGGGTACTGGGACTAGACATTGCTTCTGATAAAACGAGTGGGATTTATTGCCACATTGATAGTTCGACACACTAGCTCACTTTATTTCTTTAAATTACACTGAAGATCTTTCTGAAAGGCAGCGCAGCCTCCTGCTCTCCGCCCCCTTCCCCTCTCACTCAAGTTGCCGTCTCTCCCAGAAGAAGGCGACCCTTCAGTTCTAGGGAGCCCCGGGGAAATGCAGAGACCTGAACACCACAGACCCCGCACCCAGGGAGGAATAGGTGGAACGGGTAGAGTTGAGCACCGCGAAGAGCCTGTCTAGAGACAACTCGGCCTTACACAGACACGCAGATGCGCGCAGAGGCACACGCCCCCCTCCCACCCTGCCTAGAGCCGGCGCCGTCGGGCAGGAGCGGGGCTTCCCACCCGGCCTAATAACAACACACGGACGGCGAAAGAGTGCGCCTGGGAAGCGGCTCCGCTACACCTGGGGGACGCCCAGCTCCCAGAAGGAGAAACTTTCTTCAGTCTTTCGTCCACCCAGCCTTTCCCGCGTTAAGGAAAAATAAATAAATAAATAAATAAATAAATAAATAAAAAGCTGTGAGTCACATGCCAGAGCCGGACCAATGACAATGGCGGACGCGCGGCGGGGCGGCACGAGCCGTGAGGGGCCGCCTCGCGAGACGAACTTCCCCCGCGCGCCCCGACGGTCACCTGAAGCGGGACGCCCCGGAGCCCCCCGCCGCAGCGCCTGTTCTGCCCCAGGCCGCGCCGCCGCCGTGAAAAGGTTCGCGCGGGTCCTGTAGGCCCACCGAACGGTGCCTCATGGGCCGACCGCGTCCTGTCGCCATGGAGACCTGGCAGGCACTGCCCCGCGGCGCGACGTCTCCGGAGGATGCCGCCCCCGCTACTTCATGCGCGTGCGCAGACGTGAGACCGAACTCGTACATGCGCATTAAGCACCAGTCCTGCTATCTCTGGGAGCAGATTCTGGACACTTCCGGGGTTAGCCCCCGCCGTAATGACGCCAAAGACGCCATATGCCATAAAGCAGCGAGGAGTTTACGACACGCGCCTGCCTGATGATGACCTGTTGGTTGTTTGGGTTTTTGAGAGGAAATTCAAACGCAGTAAAACCAAGTAAGATGGGGGACTTCTCAGATGGCACAGCCCTCTTAAGGACAGTCACTAAAACACTCAGGTTACAGCTGCTTATTTAATTTTTGCACGTTCTGTTTGAACCGGCCAAACACTGGCACAATTTCAGCCACAAGCCCTGAATCCACGCCGCTAGAAAGACGGGCAGTGTCTACGATGCTACCCGCGCAGAGACGTCTGGGAGGCGTTGGAAACCTGCGGGCTCTGGCCGCCTTGCACTGTGGGAGATGCAGTCCATCCTTCCCTCCACTCTGCGGCACCTCTGTTAAGTGTGAAGTCGTTAAACTCCGCTTCCCAGAATGCCTGGAAGATTCCCAGACTGCTTTGCGAAGGTATGGCGGGGAAAGTGCGAATGTCAGCGTGGAAGGTAAACCGGACATTTTAATTTAAGTAACGGGAGGGCAACGAGCAGACGAACATTCTTTCGGCAGACTCTTCGTCAATATACACCTAAAGCTCCTGTAATATAAATGTGTGAATTTCAGTATGTGTCACTTCATGTGGTGAATCTTTGCCGATTGTGGTAAGCACCCTTACTACGCGGAAATTTTCTTTGAACATGATTTGTACTTTTCTACGAGCTGTACAGTATGCAGAGAAGTTGCACAGGTCCTCCGGGAGGCGATTGCTGTTGCCACACTTAACGTCTAACAAAGCTTGCCTTACGACTGATCATAGTGTGAGATGGGGGCTGCAAGAGCAGAAGAAAAAGGTCCTATCTGGATGTATCTTTGAAGTCTCCCGGAAAACTATCTGGACGCAGGGACCGCGACCCCAGAAAGCTGAGAACAGCGGCAAGCAAGTATCTTTGCCCAGAAGTCAGAAAGGGGGAACCGCCATCCTAACGGCTCAGAAAGGTAAAAAGTATTATCTGTAGTGCTCAGTCCAGCATCCAACCTGACGAGAGCTGCTGGTCACCTTTTTTTTTTAACCTCGAGTTTACAAGTAAAATTGAAAAATAGGTTCACACAAATTAAAAAGTATGTCCTTTAAAGATAGTTTACAAATAGAAAACATAACCCCACTATGTGTACAAATTCGAATGTGGACTTGAGAGTTGATTTCGAGGCTATAATCCCAGCACTCAGGAGGCAGAGGCGGAGGATTGTCGCGATTTCGAGGGCAGTCTGGGCTACAAAGTGAGCTGAAGGCCAGTCTGAACTACGGAGTGAGACCCTGTCTCAAAAAAAAAAAAAAGTTGCTTTTGATAGTGATATTAACAATTGCGTTTTGTCTAGAAAATCTTTATCAACTTGTGTTATGATGCACATATGTAATTAAGTAGTATAAATAGAAGAGGTTATTGAATCATAATCAGGATTTTGTAGTTCAGCTCCATAAACTTCTATTGAATAATTGATTTTATTTCTAGATCTGGAGGTAGATTCTACAGACTGCAAAATTAAAGACAGATAAACATCCCTTTCCCTCATACACTTTAGGTGCAGTAATAGAACATACTGAGTAGGGAAGATCAAGTGTAATTTTATTAGGAAAAGTGAGAGACGTTTTCACAAAAGTTATTTGAGCTGGGTACGGTGACACATGCCTGTAATCCCAGCACTAGGGAGGCTAAGGCAGGAGAATTGCCGCGAGTTTGAGGCCAACCTGGGCTATGAAGTGAGTTCAAGGCCAGTTAGAACCATATAGTGAACCCCTGACTCAATAAAGACCAAATAAATAAATAAAATTTTTGTCTATTCTTCATTTTACAAGTAATTTATAAGAAAATCACAAAAGGAGGTAAAGAAATCTGTTCAGACACCCATTATTATACCACACAAAGGTGACATTTATTTTTAGTTATTGTAATGTATATACTTTTTAATTTTTAACTTAAAAATTGATATCCTACCAGTTGTTTTGTAACCTGCTGAATGTGTTAAAAGTATAATCCAAGATTTCCATTCATGATAGTAATTTACACAAAACAACAGCCTATATGCTGAGGTGAAACATACACAAGTATCTTTATGTGTGTTGGGTTATCTGGCAGAAGCAACAGGGCTGTTTGCACTACAGGAAAGAGCCCACTCCTCATATGGACCCCATCCAAAGGTGAGAGCTTTCCTTCCTAATGATTCAGTGAACAAGTAGGAACAGTATTCCCACGTATAGAATATGCTGCCTCTAAAATCCAAAAAGTTCAACCAAGAATTATGATAGAAGCAAAAGGTGCAATAGTTTGTCTTTTACTTAGGATAGGATGTCCCAGCATGCCTCAGAGAGTTTACCCCTGCAAGTCTTGCATTTGGTTTGGTGAGCCGCTATTATCTCCTCTGGCACTCCTCACATTTGGAACACACACCTTACCAAGCCCTCTGACACACTTGGCACTTGTTCCTTAGCTCTAATATAGTGACATTGATGCAGTAGACAGATGTGATATTCTGCTGAACGTCCAGAATGGCATTATCCAAACAAAATTTTCTGCAGTAATAGAAATATTCTGTATCTTTGTTGTCCAATATGGTTGCCACTGGCCACATGTGACTTTTGAGCATGTGAAATGTAGCTAGTGTGACCAAGAAACTTAACTGTAGTTAATTTATAATTAAACTGAAATAACTGTAATTGTCTAGTAGCAACTGTACTGAACAGTCCAGGACCAGAAGGTTTCAGTTCCATAAGACTATATAAAGAGACTGAAAAAACTATCAAATTCTAGGGAAGACCACAAATGTATACTGCTATCTCTTTCATGTTACTGCTGACTACCACGACTGCTGTGTCTCAGTGCCATGTATTAATGTCTCCATGATGTTCTTATATCTGGCATTGCATATATGGGGGGGGCTACCGCTCGGTTGATTGCAGTGCTCTACAATTATTCTTTAGTACTTACCTGGTTTTTGAAGGGGAAGACTGGTAACTTACACAGGAATACAACAGCACCCACCACTCCCGTATCATTAGGTCTTTAAGAATAGAAGTATCGGGCCGGGGATTTAGCTCAGCTGCCTAAGTGCCTTCCTGGCAAGCGCAAGGTCGTGAGTTCAATACCTGGTGCCAAAAAAAAAAGAAGTATCCTTGCCATTCTCCCATAGATGTGGTAATTTTTTATTTACTGTCTCAGTCAGCAGAAGGAATTTCAGAGGCTTTCATTCAAGTTTGGATCTAGCAGTAAATCTATTACAAGCGACTTTGTTATATAGCCCCACACATACCTAACAGGGATTTGACTCTTTGGATGATTCTAGATCCTCAGGAATTTTTGTTGGTGTAGACTCTGTGGCCAAGTCAATGGCAGTAATTGCCTTTACTAAAGCACCAATTGAATTATGTACTTTTGTTCACACTGCTGTGAAGGAATGGTCTTTCCTTCAGTATGTGTCTTCCAGGTCTGAAAACTTGTTCAGGACCAGAAAGTGTGGCAGTGATCAAACTTTCCATTAGAGCAATTGCTTTAAGTGTCCCTGTTTTCCTTAATTAATTTTCATGATCATGTAATTGAGCAGTATCCTTGTCAGCTACCCATTAGTCTTGCCCTTAGGAACACCATGATGTTGTAAACATATGTGTTGCTTTTTGCAAGTCAAATACCCCTTGCTGCCACTCATCCTTAGCATTTATTAGGATAGCTATACCTACCTAGTGAATACCATGACTTTGTCTTTCAGGATTCTTTCATCCCTGTGCTGTTTTGGGAATCCTGCTCTGTAAAGATGTAACTCTGGCTTCCAATAAGCTTTGATAAAGTGTCCTCCTTGTCCTCCTATGGAATGTGTTCAGCTATTGGGTTGTGGTTTTTGTTTTTGTTTTTGTTTTTGGTGCCAGGAACTGAACTCAGGACTTTGCACTAGACAGGCAGGTGCTTGTGCCACTGAGCTACATCCCCAGCCCAGTTTGTGGGTTTTGAAGCTTTTTATCTTATATCTACTCTGGTATGCCCATTATTAACCCAGTGAGCCTTTATCCAGTTTGCCATGCCAGTTCCATTATTTTCATTTTCACTTAATGTGGACCATTACTGTTTACAATTTTCCAAGAGCAAACCTAGCTGTGTATCAGTTTTCCAGGTGCGTTCCTCATTGGTAAATTCTTTGTCACAGTAGGCTGTGCCTCCCTGCAGATCAACTCTTATTCTGCCAGGTTTGTAGTCTGTGCTCCTTGATAAACTTTTGGAGTGGGGGGCAGTACAAGGGATTGAACCCAGGGCCTTCATACTGAACTATATCTCCACTCCCTTTTTTTTTTTTTTTCTCCACGGCACCAGAGATCGAACTCACAAACTCATGCTTGCCAGGCAGGCGCTTTCACCACTGAGCTAAATCCCTGACCCTTGTCTTTTTGAGACAGGGTCTCACTGTGCTGTTCAGGCTGGCCTTGAGCTCACTTTGTAGCCCAGGCCGGTCTCAAACTCACAACGATATTCCTGCCTCAGCCTCCCGAGTGCTGGGATTACAGGCATGCGCCACCAGTCCTCTTTTTTATTTTGAGATAGTTTTGCTAAGTTGCCCAGGCTGGGCTTGAACTTAGGATCCTCCTGCCTCAGCCTCCCAGAGTATTGGGTTTACAGGTGTGTGCCATCACACCCATTCCTTGATGTCCTTAAGAGACAGTCATATACTATACATGTTTTCCAAGCTCCTTGAACATATCGTCCATTTCTTCCCATCTCATACCTAGTTATGTTGTCCTTAGGTAGGAGGGAAGAAAGGTGGAGAGACTTCCTGAGGGACCACATGTCTTGCTAGGTAGAAGTCCCTAACTACCCATCAAAGGAGAAGGGACATGCTGACCTTTAATGAGAAGGAATAAGTTACTTCTTCGGGCCCAGAACTTTCAGAAGAAACTGAAGATTACATATTTTCAAGAGCATTAACCTCAGTATCTCAGTACCAAGCTTTAGGTTTCCTTTCATCCCAAATCAGAACCTGGCTTTCACATAGAAGACTTGCTAGGCTTGAAATGCCGGCCTCTCTACTGTTCTGACGACCTGGGCCTGACCCTCAACATTTCCTTCCTTCTGGGTGTAGCCACAAATCTCTTATGGCATCAGAGAAAAATCTGCCTTTCTCACTTTGCCTTCACTGAGGATTCTTCTCAACATCTTTCCCCAGTATATCAGTGTCCATCCATAGCCACTATCCTGAAAGTGCTTATTCCTCCAAAATTCCCCAAAATAACAATTCCCAGTGCATTCTGTCTTACCGGGGTGGAGTATCCACCATTCCTGGGTGACAGCTGTAACAGGTACAGTACAACTGCATGCTTGGGCCTATCAGTGCTCCTTATTGCCTGCAAGTGGCTAGTGATTGAGCTCCAAAATCCAAATTTAGAGCTGCTTCTTCAGACCATTCATTGTAGTACCTCCTGTAACTCAGCTTGCCAGGGATGTGGACATGGTGAAATTCACATAAAGAGGCTATTGGGAACTACTCTCAGAGCACATGTTGAGGGTCAAGGGAAGTAGGACCAGACAGAGCAACTCGTGTCCATTTGCAATAGGTCCCTCAGCCAGTCCTGGGGGAGCTCTGAGTATGGACAGGCATGAGGAAGAGCCATGACCAGTGAGGATCTGTCTTTGAATAAAGAAGAAGTACACAAAACTCGGCCGAGAGCAGTGAGCTGCACTTCTGCAACTGGGGGCACCCAGTAAAGGGCAGAGACACAAATGGATGAGTTTTTTGTTGTTGTTGTTTGTGTGTTTGTTTTTTTGCTTCCTTGTGTTTTATAAAACTGCTAGGTCTCAGAGGTTTAGAAGAGGAAGATAGACAATGAGCAACTTCCACTGGAGGCAGCTGTAAAATAACAGTACTATCAACTTAGAGCTTGAGCACACAGCTAGCAGTATTTGTTGAAGTATATTAGTCATGTTTGCATCGCTGGACGCAACACCCGACACCCACAAATTAAAGGAGGGGTTTAATTTGGGTCACAGTCTCAGTCCATGGTTTGCTGGCTCCAAAGTAGGAACATCATGATAGAAGGGTATGGTGGAGCAAAGATGGTTGTCACTTCATGCAGTGGGGAGGCAAAGCAAGAGAAGAGTGCCAGAGAAGCAGGGGCATAGATCTCAAAGCCACACTTCCATGACCTGCCCAGACACATCTCAAAGTACGCGCCACTAAACCAGGACAAATCCCAAAACCAGTCAAGTTGAAACTCGACCCTAACCACCGTATGCATTTTATGGCATTAATGAGGAATGGAATGGAAATACTGTCATGCTAGGCCTCTCAAATCTAAATCTGCGTAACAAGTTTGTGGTGACAGTCATTGATTAGATTAGTCTTGTGAATTACACAGATTTTAGCAGACGCATTCCTTTTAGTGTTAGAATCACATCTTTTAAATTAGGAACTTGTACTGAAAATCTGAAGAATTGCACTATGCTGAAGACCACTTTTAGATAAATATTGTAAAGTAATGGACATTTATAATAAAAAAAAAAGGGAAAATGATAGCAAACTTAAAATTTTGCTTTTCTGAAAAAAAATTGTCAGATTTATATTTAAGAAACCTGGGTTCCTAATGTAAATAAATTAATAAATATGATACCAAGGAGGTAATGCGCTTTTTCAGCACCAGTGAAGTAGCTGTAACTGTAGTAGCTTTTGTGTATATATGTAGATAAGATAGCTATATAATATGCATACATCTATACAGTGGTACCTTGGTTCACAAACTTAGTTTGTTCTCCAATTTTGGAAAAGATGGCCATATTGTGTTTCTGTGGGAAAGACGGCCACAGTCGTGTTTGTCACCTGATGCAGTCTGCAAACAAAAACAAAGTGTTGCCAGACATTTCTGGTTTGAGGTACTACTGTACCATGTCCCATAACAGTGCTTGGTTGAATGTTTTAGCTCCCAGAATTTCTCTTTAATCCACATACGCATCTCTTATTAGTGTGGAAAAAAGTAAGTACAGTATGGCTTCCATACAGATTCAATTTCTAAGCTTTTTAAATTCACAAATCTTCTTGCCAAGCAGATTCCAGTCCTGAATTCAGTTCCCTTTATATTTCGAGCTCCAGTCAGTGGGGAGATGACATGGCTGATGGCATTTGAGAATGTTAATCTGGGCCCAGCAAGCCTGGATCTGTTGTTTCTGATCTGTTACAGTTCTCACTCTGAGGGACTGGATGAGGATCTCCTCCTTCTAGAAAGCAAGGCAATACTAAGATTATTCAATAAAACAAAAACAGAGATTCCTAGACCCTGTTGCAAGATTTTCCTGAAGCTGTGAAGCACAGGGAGCTTTGACAACACACCAGAGCCGCTCACTCTGACCGTGACTCCTGTGTGTCCTGCTAAAAAGGCCAGAGCTGGGAGCAGACTAGTTTTCGGCAGGCACACGTATAACTCATTGGCATTCTCTCTTTGCAGTGAAAGAAGCTGGACGAGATTTCACCTATGTAATAGTGGTACTTATTGGAATCACCATTACAGGTATCAAAAAACAGCAAGTATAACACTCTGAATATCTCTTTAACGTAACATTTCATCTTGTTCTTGCCTTACTTCATCTTCTTTTTCTATGATTTTTCAGGTGGCTTGCTTTACGTGATTTTCAAAGAACTGTTTTCTTCATCCAGTCCTAGTATGATATATGGGAAAGCCTTAGAAAAATGCAGAACACATCCTGAGGTTAGTTCTCTGATGAGAGGGAGCATATGTTGGGGAGGAGGAATAGGTACAATTCAAGTACAATTCTGAAACCAGTGAAATGCATAACAGTGCTGCTGACTGGGTTGTGTCTGTGATATTGGGCCTTTGTTCTGTATATGAAACACTTTGATTCCATCCACCCAAAAGTCAGTATATAGATGTTTTCATCCCAATTGTACATACAT